>VZTH01008359.1:15210-50690 GCA_013397815.1 Aleadryas rufinucha | reverse complement strand
GCATGTCCCGCCTCCCTGCGCTCGATTGGACAGCTGCTGGACACGCCGCAGAACCATTGGTTAAAGAGCGTGTCCATCACTGTCAAGCGAGGGGCCCACCCCCGTGTTAGTCCCTGCCCTTTCCCCACCCTCCCTTTGATGGACAGCGGGGACACCGAGACTGCCATTCTCCATTGGGCGAAGCCCGAACCTATCTTAATATTATTGGGCAAAAGGAACGTCAATCTTCAGAGCCCTCTCCGCCCCGAGGGCACGGTCCCAGCGCTGATTGGCTGACACGGATTTCTCGCGCTCTGATTGGTAGCTAGCCTTCCCACCCACTCCCCGCCCATTGGCGGCTGAGCCGATCACGTGACCGCCCTTAGCAACGCACCCGTGCTTCCTTAGCGACGGGCGCCGAGGCGCGGGTGGGGGCCGGGAACCGGGAACCGGGAACGGGGAATCGGGAACCGGGAATCGGGAACGGGGCACGGAACCTACCCAGACCCCAGGGGACCTGCGGGTGAGAGGCCTGATGGGCCGGGATCTGGGCCTCTGTGTGTCCTAGGAGCGGGAGGCGGCGGCCTCTTCCGACCCACCGCGCAGGGGTGGTTAGAACCGGCATTGACTGAAGAGACGCTGGACAAGTGCACATCCCTGGGAGTGTTCAAGGCCAGGTTGGACGGGGACTGGAGCAACCTGGGATAGTGGAAGGTGTCCCTGCCCATGGCAGGGGTGGAGCAAGATGAGTTTTAAGGTCCCCCCCAACCCAAACCATTCTGTGATTGTACAAGGAAGAGGGAGAGGAAGGTCAAGGATGGATAAATCCAGAGCCTGCTGCTCCTCGGCCTCTACTGCGCACAGCCACAGAGAGGTTTGGTTTGTTAATGAAATGCCATGATGAGAACAGAACTCTCTGAATTCTGACATTTATTATTCCTGTCCTACGCAAAAATAAATCAGAACTTACTCTGTAATTATAAACATCTTATGCAAGCAAAAGTTTGACGATTCAAGCCCTTCACACTGATTCATTAATTCTTCACAGTTTGAAAAAGACAAATAGTCTCATTGCCCCCAGGGCAACATTAGTGATATTTAAATTTCCATGAAGGATTTCTTCACTGAAAGGGTTGTCGAGCATTGGAACAGGCTGACAAGAGAAGTTGTGGATTCCTCATCCCTGGAAGTGTCCAAAGCCAGGTTGGATGGGAGTTGGAGCAACCTGAGTTAGTGGAAGGTGTCCCTTCCCATGGCAGGGGGTTGGGATGAGATGATCTTTAAGGTCCCTTTCAATCCTAACCATTCTGGGGTTCTGGGATTCTGGGATTGCTGGAAATAGTAGCCAAGCAGTGATTTAATTTATTTTTCTTTTCTGTCATCTAAGGCTGATTCCGTCTCACAATGAGTCAGTTTTACGGTAGTGTGGAGCCAAACATTATTGATGATGAAATGGTTCAGAAAGCCATTGAAGAGAAGTGTCCAGAGGACCTTGGAGATATTGCCAGAGGGGAAAATATTAACTTTACGGTTGTGACAGAGCTACAGCTTAGTTTTAAAAGTGAGTATCAGAATATATACATATTTTCCCTCTTCTTTTGCTGGAAGGTAATAGAATAAAGCATGAAGTGGGTAACTGGCAATTAAGCAATCATTATTAGCTTGGATTTATTATGTGAAAATTAATGTCTGGACTTAGACTTTTGCTCATACCTCTACAAAGTAGCTTCATCAGAGGGAGCCAGGTGCTTTTGCTGATGGGTAACTTCAAAGCTGCTTCACTTCCCACTCTTATTGTCACTGCTGTTCTCATTTAACATTTATATTGTGGTGACACCTACAGGCCACAGGCCTATTGGGCCCCTCGGTACGTGGCCAAATCCAACCCTGGGCAGGCTCTGCCGTGGCTGGTGATTATGTGAGAGCTGTTTGGGAGATTATGGTGATTACAATCCAGTCTGATGGCATTCTCTGGTCATCCATAGCATTGCCACAGCTTGCCTCTTACTGTCAAACCTGTCGTAAACTTGCGCTCAAAAAATGAAAAGGAAGAACATTTGGCTCAATATTTGGGTATTTGGGGGAGGGGGGTAATTTCATAGTCAAAAATCTACTGTTGATTATTCTTTGTATGCTTCAGTAAAATAATGTGTGTATGAGCTGATTTTCTTAGGAAAGACTCCCTTGACCTGATCCTGCATAGATTTGTTTGCAAATACGAAATACAGAACTGTGTGACTATTTTGTGCATGCAATTCCTTGGTTTATTGTGCCCTCACTAAATAAGGATAGCAGGACAGCAGATGAAATCTTCTGGGAAGCCATTGCAGGGGAAAGAGAAATGGGAGTGAGAATGTTCTGTATTTCCTGTCACCTTGGTCCTGATGCTTTGCTGTGGTGACTAACGGCCTGCCCTTGTGATTCTGTTTTTGGAGGAAACTAAATGCAGGGATATTGATTAGTTCTAAACTGCAGCCTTCACAGAAAGAGTAGACTCCAACTTCCTCCCCTGTGATGAGAATCCTGGGAGCAGGAGAGTCATTTACAAAAGCAGGAGCTGGGCACCGCTAGACTGCAAATGCAGAGAAAAGCAGAGTCTCATCCCAAACCTCTCTCTTGGAGCTGGAGAGGAAAATGAAGGTCAAGGCCTCCTAGCAGTGGATTCATAAAGCCACTGGAGTGCAGGGCCATCGTCAGCATCCCCTGCGCGCCTCGTTGGCCTCGCTGATGAGCAGCGCGCGCTGGTGCAGGACACTGAGGTTAAGTGGGCTGTTTCATTGAAATCTCGTCCAGCCAGTGCACCTCTGAGCTCTCCAGGGCACTCATCACATGCTGAAAATCCTTTTGGAGGCAAGACTGGACGTGTTTTCCTTGTGCAAGGCAGCGTGTCTGCTAAAACGAAGCTGTCTCACATGAAAAGCAATTTTCTTTTCTTTTTTTTTTCCTGTGGCTTTAGGTATCCTGCAGATTGATAATCTGTGGCCATTAGAGAATCTGACTAAACTGCAGCTGGACAACAACGTCATTGAGAAGATAGAAGGTCTGGAGAGTCTGGTTCACCTTGTATGGCTTGGTGAGATACAGGCACAGGAGGTTGGATGCCTTCACAGGTGCAAAGCAATCTGCGATAAACCAGGATGTCACCTTCCTGCTCAAACACGACTGATAGGAGCTTACCCTGGGAAGGCTGTCAGCTGTCTCTGTGTCTCCTTATTTGACTGTCAAATGTCAAAATGCCTGAGTATCAGAGCTGCAAAACAATCCTTCAAATGTTTAAAAACTAGGTTTAATACATTTGGTGTGGCAGGAACAGGAAGCTGAGGTTTCAAGGTTGTTTCCAAGGTTTGTATTGTGTTTAGGGTAACTTTCAGGAATATTTATGGAAACACCTCTGTTATTTAGAAGCCTGTATTCTGTTTTCAAAGCTGCTGCAGGCATTCCAGAGCCTACAACCCACCATCTTTACCCCTATATCCTTAAGGGCTCGATGTCATTGTTGTCCCAAGGAGTGCCCATCCTTGTAGCCTTAAGTGACTGCTTGCAGCTACACAGATGCACAGATACACAGATGCACAGCTTAGAGCATTCCCTGGAACTGCAGCCATGCTGCTGGTTGGAATTCTAAATATATCCTCAGCATGCAGGGCTTCAGCTCATAAGCACGTTGTGAAATGTCTAATGGGTTCTTCCGCCCAGTTGTCTGCACTGTTCTGCTCCACAGATGACTGATGCACTTGTGAATCACCAACTGATCACCACAGTGTAAGCAGAGTGTTTTGAAGCACACTCACATATTTCGTTTGCCCAAAGGCTGCAGTGGTTCAGCTGCTGCTATACAAGTGTCTCAGCCACCCAAGAGACCTCATAAACTGTTTTTGGACTCTTGGCTTGCTCAGTACTAGCCCAAGGGCAAATCCTTCCCTTAGTCATGGTGAGTGTAGGTGTTAGGAGAGTTGTTCTGGCAGGAGAAGAGGACATTTCAATAAGTGAAACAGCTAAAGTGAGCCTTTGCATAACTCCACTGACGTGGAACTGCCGTATCTTGGTCCCATAGGAATGACCACAACCATGCATTGGTGTGGCAGGCCAGAGTCTGCAAGAAACAAGACGGTGTCAGATTTGTCACAGAAATTCCCCTTTTAGGGCATTTCCCCACCTCTTGTTTTGTGTTTCCCCAGAAGGCAGCAGTCCCTTTCAGGCTGTGTATGTGGACTCTGCATGGACTAATTTCAGCTTTTCCTCTCATTTAAAAGTTGCACAGATCATTGCAAGGAGGAGATTGGGATGAAAGATGATTTAATGCTGAGCCTTTCCTGTGGGACACTGACCACCCCTGAGAAAAATCTGTACATAAACTCCTACATCCAGATCTAAATGCAAGGGAGGAATCAGGGTGTTCTGCAAGAAATAATTTAATGTTTGATTTCTAAACTCTTCCCCAGACCTGTCCTTCAACAATATTGAAGTAATTGAGGGCCTGGATACCCTTGTCAAACTGCAGGACCTCAGTCTCTACAGTAACAGAATATCTAAAATGGAGCACATGGACACACTGCAAGAGCTGCAGATTTTCTCCATAGGGAAGAATAACCTGACCATTCTGGAAGATGTGAGTGTTCCCTGGCTTTGCAAATATTCCCTGTGGAAGGATCAGATATTCTAAAACTGGCATTTGCCATTGTGTCCAAGCCCCTCCTTAGGTGATAAAATTCTCCTTAGGATTTCTAAGTATTTCTGAGCTATGATTTTGGTCCTCTCTCCTGGTGTTAAGTGCTTAATGCAGCCATTTTTCTTTTAGATTATTGACTCGGGGGGGCCCAGTTCTGTGACTGCTCTCACCCATGGCAAAATTCCTATTGGCTCTCATGAAAGCTAGAAAAGGAATAAGTGGCTACATATATGAGAAAAGGGGGGAGACTAGGATTTATTTGGGGTTCTTTTGAGGGCATCTTACCAATTTAAGACCTGTGATTTGTGCACCCCATCAGCCTTCTCTCTCCACCCACTGTCTAGATGTTCCCAACGTGAATTTAAGTATTTTCTTTCCCAAAACTATTAGAAACTCATAACTGACTGTCGTGTGAATTTGGCAGCGGAGCAGAATACATATTGCAACTTAACTGTAATAAAAGCAATAAATTCCAAGGCTGTGTTTCCCCAGCACTGGGAAATACAGAGCTCTTTCCCTTTGGCACAGGTTGTCTATCTCAGGAGGTTAAAAAACCTACGGACACTGAACCTCAGTGGGAACCCTTTCTGCAGCAAAGAGCACTACAGGCTGTTTGTTGTTGCTCATCTTCCAAGCCTGGTGTACTTGGACTTCAAGCTCGTGAGAGAATCCACGGTGAGATTTCTGCATTCCCTGATTGGGAAATCAGGCAACAGCATCTTACAGAGCCTTTGCTTTGTTGGTGTGCCAGCAATATTCCAGCACTGGGGGCAGGTTCCCTGCAGAAATCAGGCTCACAGAAACACACAGTGTTTATTCTGCTTCCACATAACAGCTGTGAACCTGTAGGCCAAATTCTGTCAAATCTGACAGAGAGGTAGAGGTGTCAGAAGCATGATGTCTTCACAGATTTTGTGAAAATCAGCAGCTGTGTGTGGGAGAGGGGCCTGGTTCATGTTGCCACAGAGAGGCTGCAGTGTGAGTGCAAGTCTTCTTAGGGAATCTCAGAGGAAATCAGTCTTGAGACATGGATCCAGGGGGAAGGAGCCTTGGTGGTCCTGCTGCTCACAGAGTGATTTGTTTCAGTAGCAGACTGACAGACTATCCAGGCAAGCAGGTGCCTGGATGCACTTCCCACTCTTGATTTCTGAGAACAAGACAGTTCATCCTCACCAGTAACCTGTGGAGCTGCTTTATCATCCCAGGGCTCAAAGGAACAAAGATGGGGTTTTTTGTTCAGGGGTTTTTTTTTAGTAACTAGAGAACATGATTAATTGTAAATTTGCTTGGCACAGAGCAGGAGCTGTAGTTGGAATGTACATTGCTCTTACCATAGGACTGGAAGGGCTTTCCAGGTCATGGAATGCAGTCCCTGCTCATCAGGGACGTCAGAGAATTGCATACTTAAATTTGTCAAGCTTCAGTTTCAAGCTAATGAGGTTCTTGCCCCTGGTACTACCTTGCCATCCACTCCTCCAAAGAGCCTTCTCCTCCCTAGAAAATGTATTAACCTTGCTGACTGATCAAATTGGAACTTGAATTCTAGAAGTCAAAATAGAACTTGCTGCTAAAAGAGGAAAAAAAAAACAACAACTCTAAAGATGAGCAAATGGAGAGAGAAAAGCTTCCTGGGACTGAATTATCTCAGATGCATTGAATGCAGAAACAGAGTTGTATGCCAGCAAAGAATGGGATGAGGATTAGATTAGAAACTTCCTAAGTGGTGTAATAAAAAGCCCATGAGGAAATGGAGATGCAGATGCCACTCTGGTGCATGTTCTAGAAAGATCAGTTGCTTATGCCCAGACATGTTGAGCAATGTTGTATAATCTAATACAAATATCTTATTTATATTTCTCAGAGACAAACTGCAGTTTTAAAGTATCAAGATCTTACTAAGCCATTGGAAGAAGAGGAGGCTCAGGCCCTTGCTCTGCAGGAGACAGAACAGGCAAAGCAGAAAGAGCTGGAGTACCACCAGGTAAGTTTTCTTTGGTTGGTTGTGTATTATCTCAGGAGAAAGAAGCACAACACATATTGACTCGTCTTTTCCCTGCTTGAAGATTTAATGAGAGGTTAACATCAACTCTGCTAAAACTAAGGCTTGGATTAATCTCTGTGATCTCTGAATCTTATCTTTTGGATGAAAACAGGAACTGCTGTGGAATACACATGACGTGGGGGAACATAATTCTTTGGGCTGAACAATGAAATTACAGATAAAGACCCTGCAAAGCTAAATAGTAAATCATACCCAGGGAGTTTAGCAGCCTGACGTGAGATTAAGAAAATTACAGGTCTGAGGAAAATGTTAACATTTTCGTGGTGAATTGACTTTTTTTTTTTCTCCTTCACACTAAGTTAAGCTTTTCATTAGTTTTATGGTTAAGCTCTCCAGGACTTTCGGAGGTCTCTGTAGTCCTGTGACCAGACTGAAAGCAAGACCAGGTAGAATGGTGCTTTCAGTTGTGGCCTGGCTCTGTATTCCAGACCTCTAGAATATCAGAGTGGTTGGAGTTGAGTGGTTTAGTGCCAGGGAGGACACCTGCAACTCTTCCCTTTGTCCCTCCCCAAAGTTCACCAAGTCCTTATCTGAAAGGCTTAATAGCCTTGCAATAAGTGTTTGTATGTGGTAATGTTTTGTATTGGCAACCGGAACAGGTTGCCCAGGAAAGCTGTGAATGCCCCATCCCTGAAGGGTTCTAAGCCAGGCTGGACGGGGATTGGAGCAACTTGGCCCAGTGCAAGGTGTCCCTGCCCGTGGCAGGGGGGTGGAATGAGAGGATCTTTAATGTCCCTTTCAACCCAAGCCATTTTATGATTCTGTGATCTGATATGAGATTAAACAGTGTTTTCTGTCCTTAGGCTACAGAGTTGTAGCAGGAAAGCCCCTGGGATGGGTTTCACTCCAGTTGCAAGGTGCTTTCATGGCTTGGTTGGTGTGTCTGCTGTGTTCATGTAACTGTCTGCACCAACGTTCTGCTGCTGCTGAGGTGCTTATAGGAGAGACACGTCCTGAAGACTGGCAGCAGGCTAGCATCTTTATTTCACTTATTTTGCTCTGTTTCTCTTCAAAGACAGCCTTTGTTGAGTACCTGAATGGATCCTTCCTGTTTGACAGTCTGTATGCAGAGGATACAGAAGTTGCCAAACTGGCTTCCCTCCCTGAAGTGGAGGACCTGCTGCAGGCATATCCTTCCTGGGTTTGGAATACCTACAGCTAAAAGGTAGTGCCTTGAGTTAAGAAGGAAGTGCATCCACAGGAACTCTTCATCTGTTGCTTTTGTCCAGAGCTGAAAGCTACATTGATCTAAGATCTGAGACAGTCTGTGCTCAGTTTTGGAATGGTACCAAAAATTACGCTGCAAGGCTGTGAGACCACTGACAGCTTTAAGGCTTGATATCTTGTGAAATATGAGGGCTCCAAACAAATGGTTTATATTACTGGCAAGCTGGCCAGCCCAGCTTGAAACATCCCATTTGTAAAACCACTCTTTTCTATCTCCAACAGGCCATGAGATCCCAGCGTTTTAAATTCTCACCATTGTAATTACCATATTCCTTTTCCTTCTCTTGAATCAAACACGATTTCGGTAGCCTCCTTTTCTGACCCTTCAAGAATCAAGACTTTGTACTTTCTTTAAGTCTGGAATCCACTTAAAGTTTAAAATGAGCTGGAAGATAAATCTCTGTCAGTTAGATTGTAAGAGCGCAGTCGCTAAAATCATGTTGAAATTGAAGTGGTAGGAGATAGGAACAGACTAATCAGAACGATACAAGTCGCATATCTCACAACCTGCCAGAACTGGCAACGTGAAGTTTCCAGGCCAGCACATTTTTCTGATCATTGCTCCTACTCGGGGGAGCAGAAAGCAGACACTTTTTTTTCTTTTTTCTTTTCTCATTCAGATTAATAGAGTATTGTCAAGGCCAGTAACTTGACCTTCCTTAAAATTGCATTACACTGTTGGGGAAAAATGCATCACAGCTTAACTACAATAGACTCCAGAAACAATTCCATTGCCAAGATAATAGCAGAAGAAAAATTGACGTTATTTTTGTGATGCTACCAAGTCAGTAGTTTATTCTGTGCTCTGACTGTGGGCTCCAGAGCTGTATTTATTAACTACACAGGCACTGTATTCACACTTGTGAAGACAGATAGGGTTGTAGGCTTCGTTCTGCTGCTGTGTCAGAAGAGTCAGACAAGTGAATGTATTTTCTTCTCTTCCTCAAGGCTTTTTTTCCCCCTCAAGTTGCCGCAGCTTTCTCCATACCCTTAAGGCAACAAAATCCTATACATAAAACGTGAATGGGTGACCCAGTCCTGCCCCAGACAGAATATTTGGCAGCTCCCAGCAAGAACCACAGAGTTCACATAAAAATAGGTTGTAGCTCTTGTTGCTCAGATTTGCAGAGGCAGAAGGAACATAATGTGTTGCTCCACTGAACAAGCAAAAAACCTTGACTCTGCTGTCACATACAAGAAGGAGTTTGTCTCAGTTTGTGAGAGCCTGTATAACTACGGACTGGGAGAGTATGGAAAACGAGAAGCTGAAGTCTCTAAATTCTACAAAAGATTCCATGAAATTCTGACAGTCAACCAGCAAGAAAGCAAGAGAATAATCTCAGACTTTGAAAATCGGAACCAAAGGGTAATGTTATACTTTTGTTTGTTTGATACATGATTTCTCTACATCATATACCAGCTTTTAATTGTGCTGAAAATGGGGGTAACTCCATTAAAATCAGGAAAATTATTCTCAATTGAGAATGCTGTAATGGGAATCAACACTTGATCACTAATGGCAGAGTCACAGAGTGGCTGAGAGTGGAAGGGATCTCTGGAAGTCATCTGGTCCTGGTCAAGGAGGACCACCCACAGCAGGCTGCCCAGGACTATGAATATCTCCAAGGATGGAGACTCCAGAGCCTCTCTGGGAAACCTCTTCCAGTGCTCAGTCACTGATATTTCCATATATGTTTCTTACAACATACATTTATACAAAGAAAAATTGTTTTGTTAGCTAATGTAATGTCATTAACATAATGTGAAAAGTTTTTTAATACTTTATGTGGGAAAAAAAAGGAGGATTGAAATTTCTACCCTTTGAGCAAACTACAACCAGCTAACACAGCCTTTATCTATACTGGAAATTCAGTGTAGAATAAAACTAATATGTCATAACGTTATCATCTATAAAGGTAAAGGTCCTTCCAGGGTTTAAAGGAAAGTGTGGCTGAACAGGGTGGGGTTTTGTACTCATATTTTTCCCATCCAGAAAAGTCACCAATATTTAAGAAAATGGAAATGCTCAACCTTTCTTTTAGTTTAAATATTTTTTATAAAGTTGATTTATAAGAGATAGATAGATAGATGGATTGATTGATTGATTGATATTTACTGCTACTCCCCTTCTTTTTGAAGTCTCCAATAGCTCTTCCTTCATTGAAAAATCGGGAAGAAAGGGAAGGAAATTGCAGGCTATTCAGTTTATTTTCAAGTAATTTTCTGCTTCAGTTCATTTTCTCAACAACAGCTCAAAGAACTATAACCAAAAAAATTAGATAAAGTTATTTTAATGTATTTCTAGTCTTTTAAAGCAGAAACTCTCTCTTTTCATTCTGCTCAACTACAGCCACCCATTGTGGCCGCTCAGGGCGTAGCTTCTAGCTGCATCCCTTTCTAACCATGTATAATAGATGGATCATGATTTTGTTTCCACAGAAAAAAATAAGGGAGGGCTAAAGCCTGGTAACACTGTCAGCTGAGAGAGCAAGTCCCTGACAACTGACACCAGCAGAGTCACGAGCGCTGGCTCTCGCTGGAAACCAGGTCACTTTTATTTCAGTGCCTGTCACAGGCTGACGGCTGCTGAGTCACTGTGCTCCCGGGGCCTTGAACCTTGCTGACTCATGCTGGAAATCTGCATCCAGCAGCTCTAGCTGGGACACGAGCTGGCAGCACTGCCAGAGTCACAGAACTGCAGAACGGTTTGGGTTGGAAGGGACCTTAAAGATCATCTCGTTCCAACCAAAAGTTTGACATGAATATTCCGTTAACTTGCACTTGAATTCTCACTGTATCTTCCATGAAAAAAACCCTAAACCAGCAAAACAAACCCTGCAAACCCTACAAAAACAAAGAAACAACAACAAAACCCAAAGAAACACGGCTGAGGCCAGGTTTTACCCCTTCACCTCTGTCTGACCTACAGGCTCAGCTATGGATTGGGCTGCAAGGGCATGGAGTGACAAGGGGGGATGGCCTTAAGATGAAGGAGGGGAGGCTTAGAGGGGACATTAGGAAGAAATTAGATTAAATATTAGGAAGAAATTGTTCCCTGTGAAGATGGTGAGGCCCTGGCACAGGCTGCCCAGAGAAGCTGTGGCTGCCCCATCCCTGGAAGTGTCCAAGGCCAGGTTGGACGGGGCTTGGAGCAACCTGGGATAGTGGAAGGGGTCCCTGACAAGGCAGGGGATGTGACTGGATGATCTTTCAGGTCTTTCTCAACCCAGACCATTCTGGGATTCTGGGATTCTCTAAACAGGACACAGGGGTCAGCATGCCAGTTTTCATATAAATATTAGAGGAGTTGGTATCAAAACTGAACACAGTGTTTTAACAGCATTTCCCCATCATTTAAAATTGCTAGAGGAGTTCAAAAGGCACAGAGGCCCCAGCAGACTGCAGTCTGTGAGCTGTTCTTAGGCCTGTTTGTCTGGCTGTAATCCTTTCATGTAAACTTGGGTAACCTGTAAAATCACTGCGCTCTCTGAAGTTGGTTACGGAGGATTAAAGGCCTTGAACTTTGAAGTTATTGCTCCCAGAGGTTCAGCTTGAGTGGCTCTGGAGCCTTTTGAGCCTCCTAACTTGCTTACATTAGAGAAGAAGACACCTTGCTCTCCCCTTCCCCCTTTTAACACTGCAGAGTTTGGTTAATCCACCCCGTTTCCAGACACAAGCCTCGGCAAGGGTTTTTAACAGAATTCTTTATTTCACCCCGTTCCATTCCCCCTCAGGAGAAGTGGACTGGACATAATAAAACATATATATTTTTCCTCCTTTTTTAAACAATTGATTGTTAACTGATTTTAAACAGACTTGAAAATAACACATTCAGCACAAGAGGATTTTTTTTTATCCAAGAAAACATAAATCTTGTCTGATACAAAAGTGACGTCAATACATAATTCTGAAGGGCAATAAATCCTTGCTGTAAGAGGAAGGCAGGCAATGATAGGTATTCCATATTCAGAATACTAAATCCTGACCCTACTGGAAGTCAGTCAAGATTCTGCTTGGCAGGAAGTGGATCAGGATTTAGGCCCGCGTTTCTTTCTCCAAAGCAATTGTTAATTTCTTCTTCACAGCCAGCAATGTCAAGAATTAAACATTGTTCTTTTTTTGCTTGAAATGAAGGGGAGCCAAAGTTGGAAGCATAGAAGGGGCAAAGTCTTCTGCTGAGTGGAGGATGAGGAAGAGTTTTCCCAATCCCCCTGCAGTAGCAAACCTCAGCACTGTTGACTACCCACTATGTAAATCTGGAGACTTCCCTGAGTCATCACATTTCATTTCAGCTAATCAGCAGCAGGAACTTTTCTCACACAAGTAACAAGTTAATTAAATTGTGATGGAGTGCTGAACACAAACTATAAGCAATTCATGTATCTCTGTGTTTAGAGGCTGGATGAGATTCATCGCGCCATGAGTGGCGATATCGCTGAGTCTAAACGAGCCGAGGGCAAGGAGGACATCCTTCAGCTGTGGGATGCACTCATGACCTTGGAAGTGCTGGTATCCAACGACCTGGAGGTGAGGGCTAAGCACACACACACCTGTGAGATCTCACAGCCAGCACGTGGTGGGGTCACTTTTCTGTCACTGCAGCCCTGTGTAGCAGCTTACTCACAAAGAGGGTGGCACAGGACTTCCACTCAGGAAAATGTTTTGTCCCCATCTTATTCTTTCTCTGCTCAAAGTTGATGAGTGTGAGATCATGCCCTGGACATGGATACCTTACAACAGATTTTTGTTTCTCAGAGCAAAACACACTATGTCTTTCACATGTATCCAAGCTGATTTCCCACACTTTTGGAGATAAAGGGAGGTTGTGCAATCATTTTATAGGTCTGCACAAGTCGCTGCATAGCATGGGGTATATGCATTTGGGATTCTAGAGGTGTCACTCTTTGAAGTTGATCTTTGCTGTAAGATTACACACATTCCTGCTAGGCTTGCTGCATTTGCTTGCATAATAGCTGCCTTTTCCTCCCCAGACTTTTCCTCAAAAACTAGGGCAGGGCTGCTAATGTGCATCTTCATCGAAGGAAAAAACCCAAAGTAATCTGTTTAAAAATGAGCAGGCAGGAGCTGTGGCCTGTGTGCAGCAGTTTACTTTTGTGAGTGTTGATGGCAGAAAGCAGCAGCTCAAAATGGATCCTCACTGCATCAGGACTGTGCCTTTTTAGTGTTTTCTGAGTTGGCCCTCACGCATCTGCAATCACTGATGGGATGAGCAGAAACATTTCTCCTTGTGTGCCCTGCTGGATTTGCAGGATTTAGGTAGCAAGACATTGAAGTGCAACACTTCACAGATTCTCCATCAGGCATTTCTGAGAGAGGGAATAGGCAGCAGCAATTTTAATTTCTGAGGACTAAACTAAAAGCTGCAGTAAAGCCCAGGAAGGGGTTGTGCTTCTGACAAGAGGCTCTTCATACAGACTAGGAGGCTGCAGCATGGCAGGGTATGGGAATACAGCCCTCTCCAGGCATTGCTTAGGTGAGGGTAACAAATGATCCCCTGGCTTACTCCAGACATTGGGTAAAGGTAGTATTCAGTCAACTTCCCTCCTGATTCTAATTTTCTGTCCCTGAAGAAGGGAAGAAAATCTTGCAGCACTTTGAAAACACTTTAAATGCTCAAGGCAGTTCAGTTTCTGACTGTGCTAATAACAGCAGTGAGTCCAAATTACAATAAATTGTAGATTCCTGCTAGACTCCCTGACTCCCTGTTATGTTTATGCAAGTTTTCATTGTGATATTTCCTCTTTTTCCCCTCTGTTAAGGAACTATTACAGGATTTTAAAAGAACCATTGATGTCATAGCATCAACATTCATGGAAAACATTCAAGGGATATATCCTTTTCACAGTATGTTGGCCTGGACCTCCCAGTCATGTACCTACACCTCACCTCTAAATCCAAAAATGAGCCACCATTATAAAAACTTTTTTTTTTTTTAATTTTAATCAACAGAAAATATCTTTTTTCAGCTTTGAGGAACAGTCATTTAAGGTGCCCAGCTTCTTCGTGTGGAGACTCTGGAGAGCACATAAAGATCTAAATTCTACTGTGCTGTAAGCCTACAGTGTAGGATTTAGGCAGCTTTTACCCTGTTGGGAATCTTCCTTTCTTCTCCAAGCAGAGAAGACAAAGCATAGGGAAGATCTGGTTAGACTGTTTTCTAGGTACATTCCTGCCACAGCAGTCAATGAAATAGCTACAATTCTTGTTGAAATGTCTTTAAATGGTGTTCATTTTTGTGGTTTTTGTGTCTACTGAAAAAAAGTTACATGAGAATGCTGAAGTACTTCAGTGTCAGGTCACACTGCTTTAAAACTAGAAATCTGTGGGCCTGGTGCAAATAATTGCACTGCATTCAGGGCTTAGCTTTTACCTGGAGGCCTCTTCCCATTTCCCTGGCAAACCTAGGTCTTCTCTCTGTCTTCTGTCATATTTGGCAGTAAGGATGAGACTCAATGTGTGATTGAGAACTGAAAGTGTATATCCTGACATCCTGACATCACAGCAGCTTCTGGGAGCAGCCAGGCTCATTCCTGGAGAATCCCACAGTGCAGACAGTCAGTCCCAGCTACAGGAGGTCATTTAATCTCCACAGATGAGTGGTGTGGTCAGCTTTTTCCTTAACCATGTTCTGTACGATGAGCCAGTGCCGGGACCTGGAAAATCAACACCATGAAAAGCTGATGGAGATGACCTTCGCCATCCTGGAGAAACTGGACAAGGATGAGCTTGAAGAGGATTTTCCAGATGATGTTCGAATGGTGAGGGCACCAAAACAATTCATTTCTGTGAGGGAGTCAGCCAGAAAACGAGGCCACAGCCTCTTCTCTGAAGGGACAGGATTTCCGGAAGGCTCCGTGCTGCCAGAGCCATATCTGAACCACAGCATAACCTCCTTCCTGGAGGGTCCAGCTGCTTGGCTGAACTGTGGTGCCTTCAGACATCTCCACTGACTAGGACAGGGGATAAGTGCACTGTAGGTTTCCCTGGGCAGTGCCAGAGCTGGTGGCAGCAGCCCAGGAGAGGTGCTGAGGAAATCTCTCTCCTGCCTCCAGCACAACTCACTGCTCTGGCTGATTTCCAGGCACTCAGGCAGCATCTTTGCTGCACTCACTCGCAGCTGGTTTTGTTCAGACTCTCCCTGCTCCCTCAGCAGAATCCCAACACTGCTCTGAATTTCTTGCACTGTGGCTCTGTTTGCCTCAGTGATTTCAAAATCCCTTCCTGGAGCTCGTGAGCCCATGAGCTGATCTGGAGGCAGGACATGACACTTTAAATGGAGACTTCCACTGAGCCCTCAGTCTTGCTGTGCTAGCAAAGATCCCAGGAGCCTTTCCAAAAGCACCAACATTGTTGCAGTGCTCCACTCAGCAACGCTGCTGCCCTTTTTGCCTCCATTATTCCTTCATTTAGTGGCTAAATTACTTGAATTTGCATTAGCTGTGGTTTTGCTCTGTCCAGATTATCCCAGCCCCCTGTCACTCCAGGTAATCAAGAGCTGACAGACACAAACCAGACCCCTGAGCCCCCGGGGGAGCTCCTGCTTTATGGCCTGTGCAGATGGTGGCGGTTCCGCACCACTGCCGCGCACCCATTTTGCTTCACTGCCATCCATTCCCATGGAGAAGGGAATTCATTTGTCCAACAGCTGCACTTGGCTGCAGGAGGAGAGTCATTATGGGTTAGCGAAGTCTCCCTCTATTTAGAGCCACGAGGGAAGTCACCACTTCCATTAGAAACTGGGACTCTCCAAAAATGAAGATTTACAGCCAGTGCCAGCAGTGCAGGAATCCCTCCAAGTGTGATTTTCCATTTCCAGGCATTCTGGAGCATGTACAGCCTTGCTTCAACACCAGCTGCACAGCAGCTCTGCCTGCACAGAACTCCCTGTTCCAGCATGCGGGGCCAAGAGTGCTGCCTCAGTTTCCCCACCTGTACTAGGGATAATGCCCCATTACACCGTAGCGAAGCCAAGGGTAAAGCCCTGGATTCATCCCAATGAGTAGAGATTTGCCAGGTTGAGACAGAGGGCTGATTTCTCCCTCTGAGCACTGCTGTGCTGCTCATTCATTGTGTGCTCACCCCCTCCTCTCATCCGGTCACGTTACCTCCCAGTTCCTCGTGGACAAAGACACCATTGTCAACGCCATCAACATGTCCCACAGCATCCGCCTGCGGAAGATTGATAAGCGAGAGAGCGACATGCTCTGCAACAGCTACCAGTGGCAGATCTCAGTGACAGAGAAGGTAAGAGACCCTCACCCTCAGGGGGATGGGGCACACACGGGTCTGGCCCAAGTGGCAGGGACACTGCAAGGAGAAACGCTCCCGGACCTTTGCAGGAGCCCTCTGTGCTCCAGGGACCTTGACACACCTGCAGATTCACTGCTTGGTCTCAATCTGCCCAGGCTTTCCAAACCGAGAGCGACAGAAACCGCGCCTGTATCGGAAAGATCATTTGCTTCATCAACACTCTGCAGAAGGAGCTGGATAACACAGGGATCCTGAAGCCTATGGAATAGGGTTGGGCAGCTGCCTCAGCTGGGGCACACAGGACAGCCCCCAGCAGGAACAGCTGCCTCTCTATGCCGGAGCTGCCTGGGACATTTCAGACCAAATGCATATTTCTTCATCCCACCATAAACTGCAAATAAAAGCTACTGCTTGACTCTGGAAAAGCATCCAAAGCCCTGTCTCTTCCATCACGTTGGCACGAAGCCTGTGCAGACAACTCAGACCTGGTCACAAGGGGTTATGGATCAGCTGTGAGCTGATTGAACCAAATCATCGTAGCATATCATGCCTGGAAGCTTCGGTACCTGCGAGCACAGTGGCAGGAACCTGTGAGCCGCTGGCACGAGGCAGCAGCTCGGGAGAGGAGCGCGCTCCATCAAACCACCCCCGAGATAACAGCAGGTTTCCAGCTCAGCAAGCACAAGGCTGGCAGGGGCTCTGTATGCCTGGGAGCCTCATCTTCTCACCCCTTCTCGCAAGCGGCTTTCTGCAGCGTGAGCAGAGCAGCCCCCAGCCAGCAGGAAGGGAAATCAATGGTTCCACAGGAGCTCACGCGTCGCCGCTCACAACAGCCAAGCGACGAGTCATTAATTCCCCTCCTTGCTCGGTGACAGCCGCTGCCACGCTCGCTTGTGGGCAGCTTCTGAGGAGTGGTGCTGGCCGGGATGGTGCTGCTCCAGGCAGGCAGCAAGGAGAAGGTGGGAAGGTTAAATGAGAGGTGGCTGTGTATGCACGCCAGGGACAGAGCAGATCTCAGAAAACCTCATGGCTGGTGCTGCCTGTCAAACACAGAGTCAGCTCATCATGCTCTGTGCTTCTGAAGATGGCTGGCACCCAGGTTTTACCCCTCTTGCTCCAGAGGGGTTTTACCCCTCTAAGCAGTTGTCTCCTTGTTACCTCCTCAGGTGCATGGAGTGGTTCACACAGTAGTTAGTGTCTGCTCTGGTCCGTGATTTTTAATGCCTGGAGCCATCCCAACACCTGCCCCCAACCTGGCAGCTAAGGACCCACCCCACAGTTTGGTGATTAAAACAGAGACATGCAGCTTTTGGTACCTCACAGGGGCGAGTCTTTAATGGAACACAGAGACCCTGGTGTTACAGACAGGCACGCCGAGGGATGAACAACAGATGCAGTGGAGTCTGTTTTCAGATTTCCATAACAAGTGTGTGTCAGGAGCTGGCAGCTATGAAGACATGTGGCATATGCTGGGTATGTCTGTGCCGTGCCCTGCCCAGGAAGCTGTTCCTTCTGTGGGAGCTCCTCTGATGAGTTACAGACACCAAGAAAGGACAGAGCTGCTGGCTTGGGGATTCAGAGGAAGCTCACCTTGACCTTTCCTCCTTGTGTGCTGCACTGCAGCAGGCAATCCAAGTGAAGAGCTGCCCACAAAACCACAGAACATGAAGCTGATCCCAGGAAAAATGGAATGGCAGGAGGGTGGCTACCATCCACTGGGTCAGGCCAGCAATTCCCAGCTGGACATTTTCTTCCTGTGCCCTGCCCAGCTGCCTCAGTCCTGTAACAGCTTGTGTTTTACAGTCGAGCTCTCTGAGCAGAGGTGAACAAAGAGAGTCCCAGCTGCCGTGCGAGCACGCAGCTCACACAGGTCATAGTCGTGGGCCCACTCTACATTGCCCCAGCGCCGAATCTGAAGGAGAGGAGGAACATGGATTATACTCAAAGCACCTCAGCAACTCTCAGCCTCCCTTCTCATGTTTGTGAAGCACAGGTAACCCCCCCAGGAACTGAGCTGATCCTCTGCTGCTGAGGCAGGGATATCTCCAGATGAGGATGTGCTTCATCTGTACTGGGGTCTGAGGCAAAGCCTCTTAACAGGAGGATGAAAAGATTCCCAACTTCAGCCACTTTTGGGACAGGGAGAGCTTCACTCCAGGCTAATTTCCAGCAAGCTTCGTATCTTGGTGTCTACCAAAGCCTCCAGGCTGGATAACCCTCAGCAGGAGAAGCCAGCCACAACTTTGCACTTCAGATTACAGAGGGAGAAAAGCAGCCATCTGGGCTCTGTGAAAAGAAACTGGCAGCCCTGGGAGCACTCTGGGCTGTTGCGCCTGTGGTGTTGCTCTGCAGCAGCACGCTCCAAACGCTCTCAGACAGGGAGACTGGTGGAGTGGAACGTCTCCTGCTATAGCAGGCACTTCCCTTGCCAGTTATTTGTGGTGGGGGATGCATTTGTCATGCTGGGATTATTGCTATTTGAATTATAGGGTTGTTTTGTAACATAATTTACCTGGTATTCTTCCTCCAGGCGAGACAGAAGCACGGCTTTCTCTACTGTAATGTGCCTGTCAATCAGGCTCATGGACAGAATCAGTGATTTCAGCTGGGTGATTACAAATTCTATACCTGGAAGGGAATAACCCAAACCAAACAAGATTCATGGCTGTTTTCTGCAGCATTACAGCAGCATCTTCACATGCTCTGAAGAGACAGGGAGGCTGAGGTACCCCCTCGGGGAGGGCCAGTGATCCTCCCACCTGCACCTGGGCACTCAGATCTGTGGTCAAGAGCAGGCACAGAGCATTGTGCTGGCCCTGCCACTGCAGTGACAAAGGCCACGCCCCAGACACCACCCCCTTTTATTCTGCCACAATCCTTCCCTATGCAAAGGGAAGAGATATCCATCCAGGCTCGAGCATTCCGTGTCTTTTGTGGGTTTCACTGCCTGCTGCTCATTCAGGTCTGGAGCAAAGCAAACCTCCCTTCATTTCTTTATCTTTCGGTGTTATTCAGATGATTCAGGCAAGATTAAGTGGGATATAAGGATGAAAAAGTGAGGACAGTGCACAGTGTGGGCACTTTGGAGTACTAAGCCTGATTTCTTTTCTTGGTAACAACAAAGCTAGGGATTAAATCATTAGAAGGTTTGGCATTAAAGAAGTTATTTGTGCTAAGGTGGAGCAAACAGCTCATGGGACAGCACAGTCAGATCCTGTACACCAGTGGCACTGAAGAGAATCCCTGCCTTTGACATAAGCAGGTCAGGGCCTGGCCTGCAGATTCAAAACATAAACCTCCACACTCAGAGCAGGAGAAGAAAAACATTACAATCACTCTCCTGCCCCATAGACAGGAACCACCTCCTCACTGGCCCAGCCTGAGCAGAGAGCTCCCAGCCCAGCCTCGCTCACCTTGCAGGGCCCACATATTGTAGGATGCCAGATGGCTGACGAAGGTCTCCTTGGTGCTGGCTGGAATGTTTGGCCCCAGGATGCTGGTCGAGGAGCCAATTGTCACGTTGTACCTGGAATGATCACCCAAACCCTTAGCAAAGCCCAGGGAAAAGGCCCAGGGCTCACAGAGCTTGTGGCTCTGGCAGTCACAAGCACCAGAGCTCCTGGGCTCAGCAGGGCAGGGCCTAAGCAGCCAGGAACACCTTTGAGTTCTCACCTTTTCTCAGCCCAGGTGACCACAGGATCCCATTCATTCTTCTGCAGCTCTGCCAAGGCTGGAGGCTCCTCCACACGATAGCTGGTACATCACGGAACAAAAACACACTGCATGGTCACTCCCAGGCTGGGACACACCTCTGGGAAGGACACTGACCCCACCTGACCCACAGCAAGGAGAACAGGGACCTACTGTCCATCCAGGCAGCAGTGAAGGGGAACAATCCCCCAGCTCTTCCCCAAAATCAGAGCTTTTTGTTATTCCAGAAAGGACAATTCTGTCTTACTACAAAACAGAGCAGTGAACCAGCCAATTGAAAACTGCAGGTAGCCCCAAGCCACAGACTGAAGTGAGGTTTAGCAGTTAGAGGAGGGTACAAATCCCACTGGAACTCTCTGTGGGGCCATTCCTGCTTCTGCTTGCCCAGTGGCTCAGCTCAGCATTCCCTGCCCCCAGTCTGTTCTGACCAAAGCCACAAGGGCAGGTGGGGGAAGCCTGTTCCTCTCTCTCCATAGGAACTGTGCAGCTGCCAATGGAGGCTGGGACAGGAGCCTGGGCATGAACAGGCTTGATCCTACAGCCCACGGGGACTTTAAGGAATGAAGGGCATTTTGGGACTGGCACAAGTAGTCTGAGCTGCCTGCACTGGCACAGGAGTACCAGGGACTGGCTGACAGATCCCTACAGGCCTTGCAAAGATCTTTTCTTTCCTCCAAGACCTTCATTTCCTGCTGCTCCCACCCTTGCCCAGCATAGAGGTGTCCAAAACAGAGTTCAACAGAGGACCAAATCCAATGCTCCCTCTTTGGGTGCACAGACTCCAACCAGGTTTGCACATGTAGGACTGATCTAAACTAATTCAAACCCTCAGGCAAAAACCAGCACAGATCAGAGCTGTGCTGTGACTGGGTGACAGCAGATGTTTTCCCTCACTTGCCCCAGTCCTTTTTCCAAAATCCAGCTGGGTCCCCATCTCATACCAGACTGTGTCTGTCTCCAGGAACTTCACAGCTGCTCGGATCAGCTGCGTTTTGTTTCGCTGCGTGGGATTGTCCAGCGCCGTGTTGCACAGAGTGGTCTGGGGATAAAGGCAGTTGAAACTGCTGTTATTCAAGGCTTGGAGTAGCAGCAGCTTCCATGATACAGTGCCAAGAAGAAGCAGAGAGATTTGTGGCAGATGAACAACCAAGGGGTGCAGCTAAAGGGGGTGCAGGGCCACAACATGGCTCATGTAATAGGAATCTTCTCAAATCTTTCAGAATTCCAGGAAGCAGCCCATTAAGCAGCAGGGAAAAGGGTTCATGGACTGCTCCAGAGCTCACTGTTTCCTTCTGTCCCTCACTATTCCCAATAACACTGTCCAGCCCCTTCTTAAGTCCCCCCAGTGACACAGATTCCCTCTAGACAGGCATCCTGCCAGCCCAGAGAAAGTCCTGACTTTCTGCTCATTAGGAGCAGGACAACCTTCTGCCTCCACATTCTGCATTTTGAAACCATTTGGAGGTGTCAGCATCCCACCTCGCCATGCTCACCAGATGCATTGTGTAGAACTTGATGGTGTCTTTCTGGGAATCCCACTCCGTTGCCACTGCAATGGCCAAGGCCTCGCTGGGGACAGTGAAGAGCTTGGCCTGGGGCGTTTTCAGCTTTCGGTGGTCCAGGTTTATTTCAAAGCCTCCTGGGGAATCAGAGTAGAAATCCTGGGGAATCAAAGAGGAGCAGGCACTAAGGAACAACAGACAACCCCACAGGAGGAGCAGATTCAGAGCGGGAGCTGATGGGACCAAGGGCACAGGAATACTCAGGTTTCCCACCATCACTTGGATACACTTAGTCTTGGAAGCTGCTTCCCACCATGCAGCTTTGCTGTTGATGAGGAAGGGGCACAGCAGCTGGTGACAAACATGTCACTGACACAGCCTGGGCTGCAGGTGCCACGCTGACGTGGTGTGGGGTGATGACACCTCTCCCAGGGATCAGCCCCTCCATCCCCTCCTGGCAGCCGTACTCACCTTCCCCTTGTGAGATGCTCACGTTCTGGTAGAACCTCTTCCTCTCTGGGGACAGAAACAGAGGGCAAACAGAATGTTCAGAGGGCAAACAGAGAATGTTCAGCCCCTTGCCCTGTTCCCCATCATAGCTCAGAACAGACAAGAGCTTTGGTGCTGTCAGGGTGGCCTGGCCACAGAAATCCAGCCCTTCATCCACAGTTTCCAAGCTGTGAGCTCCAGTGAGCTCTACTCAGCAGGGAAGCACCAGGAAACTGGTGACAACCACAGTGTTGCTGTGCACAGCCAGGGAGCAAGCAGAACCACCAGTCTACCAGGAGTGTAGACTCCTGCCAGGCTGGGGGCTCAGCTGCCTCAGTGTAGCAGGGCTGGTTTCCCAAGCAGACCTGTCCCACCTCTCCTCAGGAGTTTTGCTTCAGGGTCAACCTTTCCAGATTCTACAACTACAGTCACACTGGACAAATTAATTCCTGAAGGACACTGCTCCCTCCAGCCCAAACATCCCAGTCCAGCTCGGGAATATACCTGCCCCACCTGCAAGGTGAGCCTGAGGAAACTTCAGGTCTCATTTTAGGAGAAGCATCCTTTGCTACCAGCATTCCTACATGCACTCCCAACACCTGAGAGCAGGATTACACACATTCCAAAGGCTCACATCCCTCCCACAAGGCAGGAAGAATCCACAAGCCATTCCCTTGACAACAGCAGCCAGGTTGTAAATCCCAAACCCATAAATCTGTCTGGCGAAGGGCACAGCAAGCAGGTCAGGCTGCAGGTCTGCTATCCCAGGCTAAAAAAAGCACATTCCCGCTGGGGAAATGGAAGGATTTGCTCAGGCTCAGCGACCTGCGAGCTTCGGGGCCTGAGAAAGTGCCTCAGGCACAGCTCTAAAAACAGGTTAATGTGTGTACCCCAGAGAAATCCCGAGGCTCATCAGTGGCTCCCAAAAACCTTGCCATGAGTCACCGGGACTCTGCAGCCTCACCTCAGACAAAATGAGATTAATTTTACTGTTCTCTAATACAAACGATTCCAGCAAAATCTGTGGATGGGATACATGGTCCAGAACATACCTGAACCCCTCCGGCTGAGTCCCATTCCCTCAAAATCCCTAAAACCCAACAACACACAAAAACAAGTGTAACAAACTGGTTCAGTGAGAACTCGGCCGTGCTTCCAGTGAACTCTGCCCCCTCCAAACACCCATTAACGCCAAGAAAAGAGCGCGGGGGGAGCCCCAGCACCGGAGCCGCTCACCGGCCGTGGGGAGCGCGGTCCCCGCGAGGCCATGCCGATCCCAGCCCTGCCCTGCCCTGGGTGACCACGGCATGAGGGTCCCCAGGGAAGGACCTCCCCTCCCCAAACAGGGCTGGAGCCGCCTCGGTGCTCCCTCACCTGCCGGCGGGGCATAGGCCCGGCGCCCGCATGGCCCCACCGGGCCGCTCCCGACAGCTGCAGGAGGCGGTCGGGTGAGCCGGGTGGGCGGCAAGTGGGCCCACCACAGCCGGCGACAGCCACGCCACACCGCGACAGACGACATAGCAACCTCGTCGTCCGACCGCACTCAGCGCCGCTCGCTGGGCGCCGCCATCTTGCCGGCAACCGCAGCCAATCCGCGCCGCCTGAACAAAAAAACTACATCTCCCAGCAGCACCAGGGAGCAGCGCAACCAATCAACGCCCGGCGCCGCGCCAGCAGCCAATCAGAGCCAGGGGACGCCTCTCCAGCACGCGCGCGGGGGCCAATGGGAGCGCGCGGAGGCGCTGCCGGGAGGCCCCGACCCAGCGGCGGCCTCGGCGTNGGACCCGCTCGCCTCAGGCCGCGGTGGCCGTTCCCGCCCCGCCGGCCCCTTGCGACAGCACCCTCATCACCCTATCCCTCGATATTAGGAGGAATTTCTTCACAGAAAAGGTCATTAAACATTGGAACGGGCTGTCCAGGGAGGTGGTGGAGTCACCATCCCTGGAGGGGTTTAAGGAAAGACTGGACGTGGCACTCAGTGCTCTGGTCTGGTTGGCAATGTGGTGAATCAGTCACAGGATGAGCTGGATGATCTCATAGATCTTTTCCAACCTCAGTGATTCCGTGATGGTTCCGAGCCGGCGGGGTATTTTTATGTTCAATTCTCCATGTTCCTGGTGGGATTTGTTGTGGTGGGGACATCCCATGGCTGCTCAGCTCCACTGCACGCTGCCACCGCGCAGGGGCTGGCTGTGCTTTTGTGCTAAAAACGCTGCTTTTGTGCTTAAAAACGCTGCTTTTGTGCCAAAAACGTGGCTGTTTTGCGTGTGTCAGCTGAGGAGAGGGGGCTGCCGGCTCTCCCTGTGCTGAGCACAGGGAAACGTTGCCGTCCTTTGATCACAGGTGGAGAAGATCTATCTTCTCACAGCGGAGGTTTGCACTTCCCTGAATAACTCGCTGTGCGTTTTGAAAGCGGATCTGGAGATGTCAGGGAAAAGCTTGGAAAATCCCTGCTTTTAAAGCAGCAGGCAAATCCTTGCCTAGTTTCTGCACAGCAGGAGCAGAGAGATGCAGCCTGATAACTCAAAATACAGGTGGCATAAAAGCTTTAGATTTAGGAGGAAGGCCTCTTACGAGATGCTGGGGGTGTGGGTGATTCTTCCAGGGATGCTTGTACTTGGAGAATACTGTGAGTCAGATCCCTTCCGGCTGGAAAGGGGATTTGCTTCCTGCTGGAGAGTTCTGGGCAGAGGGTGTTGCCTTGGGAGCAGGCCTGGGATGTGGAAGCTGCCAGAGGTGAGCTGGGCACCTGTAAATGATTTTTCCAGGTGGTTTCCAGCATGGAGAAGGACTGGCATTGTGAATATTGGGCAGTGAGCTGGACAGTCTGTACCAGCTGGAGCTGAAATTATCCTTGGAAGGGTTAGAAACTGCTTTGGATCAAGTATGCACCTTCATGCCTATTTTTATGGTTGGACTTTGCACTCTTTTCTAGCATGTGGATATGGAAAACTCCTATCTCTGTGGATACTTGAAGATTAAAGGCCTTACAGAGGTGAGTGTTAACTGCAAAACAACACAAAGAGGGGCTGTGTAAAAGCTTTCTTTTTTTTCCCTGGTGGGGTGGGAGAAGCTGCTGCCAGAAATAGGAACTGGAGGGATTGAGCATGTTGTAGGTTTGATCATGGGGTATTTGCTGGCTGTAAATGTCACAGGTGATCATCCAGCTGGAAGCTTCATGGAATCATTTAAGGTTGGAAAAGCCCTCTAAGATCGTTGAGTCCAACCGTTGACCCAGGACACAGCCAGGTCCCCCACTTGCCTGGGCAACCTGTTCCAATGCTTAACCACTCTTTTCGTGGTGAAATTGTTCCTAATATCCAATATAAACCTCCCTTGGTGCAATTTGAGGGCATTTCTTCTTGTCCTGTCTCTTGTTCCCTGGGACCAGAGCCTGACCCCCACCTGGTTGCACCCTCCTGTCAGGGAGTTTGGAGAGTGAGGGTCCTTTTCCCCCGGCTGAGCCTCTCAGCTGCTCCTTATCACACTTGCATTCCAAATCCTTCCCCAGAGCCCAGCTCTGACATGGCTCCTGGCTTCCTGAAGTGAGGAAAGAGGCAGAGAAAGGCTGGAATAAGTGTGGAGGCTGCAGGTGTGGAAGAGTCAGCCTTGGAGAGGTGTGGGGCAGGATGAGGGATGGGAGCAGCAGCCTCAGATTGCTCAGAGCTCTCCGTGGGAGATGCTTTTTGCTGAATGCGTGGAGCTTTGTCTCCTCTTGGGTTTGTGTCTGTAGGTGACAATTGTGACTTCACCTTTGTCTGTCCTCTGCCAGGAGTACCCAACCCTCACCACGTTCTTCGAAGGCGAGATAATCAGTAAGAAACACCCGTTCCTAACGCGCAAGTGGGACGCTGACGAAGACGTGGATCGTAAACACTGGGTAAATAAATCTGGGGGCAGAGGGTGGGTCTGAGCTGCTGGTTTGGAGGAGAGGTGCAGCGTGTGCCCATGCAAGAGCTGGCAGAAAGGCCTGGAGACCTCTCCTTTTTGGCTGTCTCCCTCCTCCCACTGGGATCTTTGCAGCTGGAGGTCTCTTCAGCAAGCTGTGATCTGTGATGAGGGAGGGGATGTCTTTTTTTCCACTTGTTGGCCCCAGGGTTGGAAGGGAGCAGGAGCAATCCCCATCTCTTGACCCCATAAGAGAACACACTCCTTATTTTGGGATCCTTACTGCAAAATGGAATGGAGAAGGGGAGAGGGATCCCAGTAGCACAGTAGGGCAGTCGGTACCTGTGTCCCTGCTCAGGGCAGGGTGTACCTGCTGCTCTGTTTTGGGGCCACAGCAGCCACCTGATCACCTCCCCACCTTGAGGGAGCTTGGCTGTTGTTCGCCAAGCTTTGATGTTTATTTTTGTCAAAATGTCTTCCTCTGGAAGTGTAGGAGCTTCTCCAGCCAGGCTGGATATTGCTGAGAGTGTCAGTAGATTTCCCTCCTAAATAGCAGCTGGTACTACAAGTTCTGTTCCTGGAATAAGCATCCTTTTTTTTTTTACTTTTCTTTTTTTGTTTCAGGGAAAGTTCCAGGCTTTTTACCAGTATGCAAAAACATTTAACTCTGATGACTTTGATTATGAAGATCTAAAAAATGGGGACTATGTCTTCATGAGATGGAAGGTAAACCCTGCCTGTCTCTTTCTCTGATGAGCTGCTTGCAAGGCAGTGACAGAGACTTGAGGTGTCTGAGAGCTTTTCCAGCTATGATGGTTTAATGAGAGATCTCGCCCTGCCAACCCCAAAACCCACTGTACTTGCAAGTTCCAGTGTGACTCGTGTCTAGCCAGCTAATTGTGTCCTTAAGGGCTGCAGGCATGGCTAAAAACAAAACAGGAAAAGCTTGCTTGGTGATTCTCCGGAGGATGAGAGAATTGATGTCTCCAGTCCCTGTGTGGGGCCTGTGTTTGATGCAGACTGGCCAGTCTGCACCTCTGTTCTTCAGCTGGGATCATCACAGAGTCACCATAGACTGGTTTGGGTTGGAAGGGACCTTAAAGCTCATCTCATCCCACCCCCTGCCATGGGCAGAGACATCTTCCACTATCCCAGGCTGCTCCAGCCTGGCCTGGGACACTTCCAGGGCTGGGACTGCCACAGCTTCTCTGGTCAACCTGTGCCAGGGTCTCACCACCCTCACAGGGAAGAATTTCCACCCAATATCCCATCTAACCCTGCTCTCTGGCAGCGGGTAGCCATTCCACCTCTTCCTGTCACTCCATGCCCTTGTGCAAAGTCCCTCTCCAGCTTTCTCATAAGCTCCCCATAAGTGTTGAAAAGCTGCAGTAAGAACTCCCTGGAGCCTTCTCTTCATTCTCAGGCTCTGACTCCCAGTTTTGTAATGGGCTTCTGGTTTGCAGGGGACAGGTGTTGAACTGAAACTGATCTCCTGCACTCTCAAAACTGGGTCTGTTCTCAGTTATCTGCTTCCCTGTGAGGTGCCTGCAGTGGCAGGTGGTGAAGGGACACTCTGGTCTCTTCTCTGGGCTGCTGGGAGTACAGGGAGTGCTCAGCCAGGAATGTCTTCGTGTTAATGGGTGCCAATATGTGGTTTGGGAGGGCAGATTGGGGTGGGGTGGGGCTGTATTTGACCAACATTTTAAAATGCAGCCTGTGTTTTGCATGCAGGAGCAGTTCCTAGTCCCAGATCACACCATCAAGGACATCAGTGGTGCTTCCTTTGCTGGTTTCTATTACATCTGCTTCCAGAAGTCAGCAGCATCTATAGAGGGCTATTACTACCATAGGAGTTCAGAATGGTAAGGAAGCTTTCTGCCTCCTGAAGACTTAAACCAAGCTGTGACTCCTCTCCTGCTTGTCCACAACCTTGGGAGTGTCCACGCAGGAGGTTCAGGCTGGTGGTTGGACCTTGGGGCAGAAGGGAGGGGTGTGGGCCGTGGCTGGCCTGAGCAGGCTGGTGCAGTCCATTGGTGTGGTATAAAGTGCTGCCCTTTTGGAAAAGGGGGGGAAATTTGGGCTGGCAGGGTGAAGGAAGGAAGATGATACAGGGTCTGGAGAAGTGCTGTGAGGGAGCTCAGTTCTCTGTCCTAAGTAACAGCTTGGCTGTTGCTCCCTTCAGGCAGATACCTTGTCAGGCCAGTGCTTTGTATTCTGAGGTCCTTGGGGTGTTGCTGTTAAGACAAGAGAACAGTCAAAGCTAATTGGTGGGTTTTTTGTTGTAGACAAGTAGCTGTGGAGAGCTCTTTTCCCTTGGATCATTGTCATGAGCAGCAGGTGGATGGCTGGAAGCTCTCAGGGGGAGGGAAGGAACCAGGAGGCTTTCAGACACATTCCCTCGAGCTGAGCTTTGAAAGACTCAGGTGTAATTTGCACTTGCACCAAACACTGTTTGAACTTGAAAGTTGTTGAACTTCAAAAGGAGTCCAAAAAACCACCACAGTCAGCCCACCTGGAACGCTGCCTCGCTGCAGGTGGCTCAGAGGCACCAGAGTGGGAATTACACGATCATTAAGGTTGGAAAAAACCTCCAAAATCATCAAGTCCAAGCTTTGACCGAATACCACCTTTCCCACTAAACCCTATGTGTCACATCTGCTTGTTTTCTGAACGCTTTGGAGGATGGCAACTCCACCACTTCCCTGGGCAGGCCATTCCAGGGCTCAGCCACTCAGTGAGGTCCTCATATCCAACCTGAACCTCTCCTGGCACAACTTGAGGCTGTTTCCCCTTAACCTATCATTAGTTGTGTGGGAAAAGAGCCTGACTCCCACCTGGCTCCACCCTCCTGTCAAGGAGTTGTAGAGTGATGAGGGGCAATGCTGAGTCCTGTCAGGATTTTGGCACTGTGGGAAGTGGGTGTTGGATGCCTGAACACTCTGGGACTGTAAAGGGGAGAGAGGAGCAGCCAGCACAGCGTCTGCTTGGTGGCTGCCAAGCAGGAGCTCCATGTAATCCTCTCCCTCCCTCTCTTCCTTCTCTGCCAGGTATCAGTCATTGAATTTAACGCACGTTCCCGAGCACAGTGCTCCTATCTACGAATTCCGATGACAGCTGTCCAGATCTGATACCTCCCAGAAGCAAACCGGGCAGGAGAGCATGGCCTGCCAGGAGAACTGTGTCCCTGTGGGAGCACAGGAATGCACGCTTCTCTCCTGCCCCTTGGACTCGAGAGAGAGAGAGAGAGCCTGGATGTTAACTCACCCAGCCCGAGGAGCTGCTGGAGCTTGATTCTCCCTCCTGTCGAGTGGCCATTTGATCTTTACTCTGGTTTTAAGCTACTTTAATGCACTTTCTTGTTGCACAGCTCGTTTCTCTGTCACTGAAGTTCCTCCCGGCTCTCCTCTGGAAGCTGTTTCTCAGTAGCTGGAATCAGTGCTGGCCTCTGAGTAATAAGGAAATGTAAGCTCAGGGCTTATATTTTCTTTGTTATATCCTGATGTGGGTTGAAATCACTGGGATTCAGGTTTCTTGCCCAGATTTCCAGCTCTGATGCTCCCAGAGCCAGGTCCTGGGTGTGAGGCTCAGCTGTGGAGTCTGTTGGGGAGTATTGGCTGAGGTAAGGCTGGAATGAGGCTTTGCTGGCTAACGAGGTTAGCTGGAGCTGCAGATCTTTCAGGAACTCCGGCCCTTTGGAGCTGGGAGCTGTTCCTGTGTCTGGATATGCCATTGGGAATTAATTTGATGTACGGACTTCCAGGCTCTCAGTAAAGTGGATCTGAACTCTGCTTGTAGGTGTATATTTGCTCTTTACTCAAGTTAAGGGTAAAAAAAAAAAAGTCAAAAAAAAAAGACAAAAAAAAGACTTTTATTAAAAAAATATATATATATCTATTTTTATGGTTCCTTTTCCAAAGGACCCTATGGCAAATGCACAAGTACTCGATTCCATGTTACTGTTTTCACATTGAAAACCAGGAATGTCTGTGTTTTTATATCCGTGTATGTATCCAGCTAAGCTTTGGGAACGTAACCGGAGCACAAGCGCTGAGCAGCGTCGCCCTGGGACCGCTCAGTGTTTGTACTCCCCCTTCATGCTTCACCACCACTGCTTGACACCTTTTTACAAGGAAAAACAAGAAAAAAGCTTAAAAAAACCCCTTCCCAGTAGCTCGCTCTGACTCCGAATGTTCCAAGTGACATAACTTAAGGCTCCTGTGCCAAAGTGTGTGTGTGTGCGTGTGTGTACGCGTGTGGGGTGGTTTTTTTAAAGACACTTTAAAACTTGGCCTCAGTTGTGTTTTTACCTTGTCAGCCCTACCTATGGGGCTTTGTGAGAGTTTAGTTTGCCTTTTTCTGGCTGTTTTAAAGCCCAGCTTCCTCCAAGCGGACGCATGGCACGGCTGGTGCTGAGGATGGATTTTCCACCTAGGAGAGGGGATTGAAGCCTCCGTGTGCCGGCGCAAGGTGCTTTGGGTTTTGCTTCTTTTCAACTAACTTCCTTTTTGGCAGCAGTTATCGCTTGTTTAAGCCTTAACGAGGAAGGATTCAGGGCTCGGAGAGCCCCTTTCCTCTATTCCAAGTTGAGATCTTGAGTGCTTGGAGGAGCGGCCGGGCCGGTCTCGGGAGATGATGCGGAATTTGCCCGCCTGGCGCGTGCTGTTCTCCGTGGATCAATCCTTCTCCCCGGCACACATGGAGAGAGATGCCTGGGGGAGAAGAGAGAGACCTGGCCTTTCCTAGGGAGTGTGTGCTGGTGCCTTGGCTGTTGCTGGAGGATGTGTAGGGACAGCGCAGAGGCGACTTGGGGCTGCAAGCAGAGCAGTTGGGAAGTGTGTTCCCATTTTATTTTGCTCCTCTTGGAGAAACTCAGCCCCTTTTGAGGAGAGGGGTTTCCTCACAGATGGTGCTGGGAGATGTCCTGGTTTTAGAGGTGAAAACCAGTGGTGCTGCTCCACTGTGACCAAGTGGGGGGGTGAAAACCTCCTTCCCAGGTGCTGTGTGAGTGCAGGGACCCAGCTCCAACGGCTCTTCCCAGCCCTCCGGAGCTGCCTGTGCAATACTGGTGTTCACACCGGTGTTCCTGTGCTCCCCAGGGCTGTCAGTGCCAGTGGGATACTTGGATTTCTGACGTGGTTTAGTTGAATTAACCCTGTTCGTTGGCAGAAGCTGAGTTAGGATGGTCCTGGGGGTGTTTAACGTGTGTTAACTATCCCTAAACCAATGAAGTGGTTTTTTTAAGACTTGCTACGTTGTGAGAAGGGTGTGGAAAGAGCATCCTGCTCTGTGCCTGTCTTCTTCCCACCATCCTGAAGGGAATTTCAGCTTAGATCCAGAACTCTCTGGATGTGATGTGTGGCAGGTGCAGAGCAGGTCATGGAGGGCGGGTTGTGGAGCCAAGGGTTTTGCAGGGGCTGTTGGTGTGTGGATTTTCCCTCCTCAAAAGCCTTTGCTTTGGTTTTTCCTTTTCTTTGACTTGAGTTGAGGGGAAATGTTCTGTACGTCGTGGTGTGGTGAGAGAGAACGGCCCAGGGGAAGTTTTGGGGGGCAGAGGTGAGAAATGGGGTGTTTGGGCTCGGGAGAGGTTGTGAACCACGCTGGCTGCAGCAGGGTGTCTGTATGGGAGCAGATGGAGTGGGGGCCGAGGAGGTGTTTTGTGGAGCGATCAACGTCCAAATTAAACATGAACTGTATTGAAGGGGTCTGTGTCCGTGTGTGTTTGTCCACCTCCTGGTTCCAGGGGATTGCTGTGCTTCATCTCCTTCCTTGAGGGCTTCTCCAGGAATCCCGTCAGCTTCTGATGGCCTTAATTCACAGACTCTNACTGTGGGTTATGGGAGGCTGGGAGGGAGTCCGGGGGAAGTGGTGACTGGGGGTTATGGGGAGTCTGGGGCTCAGGTGGGCTGCGAGTTATGGGGGGCTGGGAGAGAGTCTGGGGACTGTGGAGGGGGTCCATGACAGAGAGGTGCCGGTCAGGGCTATGGGGGAGGCAGGATGAAGGTGGTTTGTGAAGCTGGGGGATCTTTGGAGACACAGAGGGCTGGATCGGGGGGGCTGGGGCAGGCTGGGGAGCAGAGTGAGCCCTGGGTCTGGGGTCGGGGTGTGTGTGAGGGGCCCTGGGGAGGGCGGAGGCTGCCCTCTTTCCTGCCCTGTGCTGCAGCCTCAGCCCCCCCGGAGCAGGGAGGAGGGGACACCTCAAGTCCGGCTGGCACAGGGGGCTCAGGGCTGGCTGTGGGATGTCCCTGAGCTGGTGTTTGAGTGATCTGGGGGCTCCCCATGGGCTCTGCCAGGNCGACCCCCACCTGGCTCCACGGTCCTTTCAGGATCCAGCCTTAATTAGAAGAGCAGGAGGAGGCAGTCCCGGTGGGGGGCTCCCCTTAACACCTCCCCCGCTTTCTGAGACCTTTCCTTTTGAGCATCCCCCTCCGTAGCCTCCCGTCCCCGCAGCTCTCGCCCCCACCCGGGGTCACCTCCCTGGGGACTCTCCCGGTGCCCCCGCGGTGTCGGCGGGCGGAACCCGGGGCGCGGGGCTCGGGGCGCGNGCTGCTGCTGGGAGCTGTGGGCTGTGGTAAATAATAGAAATAAACATTAATAAAACCTGTAAGGTCTTGGTTTCATGCCCTTACCTGTTAAAAAGGGAGACAACTACCTTCCTTTTTTCCTGGTTCAGGTGTAAATTCAAGTGTTTTCTAAGAATAAGGCAGCAAAGTACTTTCACACAAGTGAGCTCTGAGTTAAGCATGTCTTTAAAAGTTGAAAAGAGCAGGGGAAAATAAGCTGGCAGTTTTGGGCTGCTGAATATGACCAGGTGTGAGGAGGGGCTGTTTCCAAGAGGGGCTGCTCCCCCTGTGATCTCCTCTCTCCTGAGCTGGCTCCCTTTATTCCTGCACCTGCTCTCCCTCTGCTTTTCTCCTTTAACTCAGGAGGTTTTTTGGCTGTTTCCCTCGACTCTGGCTTTGTGTGGGTCCCTGGAATGTTTGCTCTCAATGCCCAGGGTTCCCGAAGGTGATGGAACAGCTGGGGGCAGCTCTGTGCTGGACCAGGATCCATAAGTGTTTCCTTTGAGGAAGGTTCTCGTTTCCAGAAGTGAATTACCAGCAACTTTGTGCCAACCAGCTGTTGGGTTTGTGTCATTGCAGCCACCGAGTACCACCTGGGCCTGCTGAAGGCAAAGCTTGCAAAGTACAGAGCTCAGCTGCTGGAACCCTCCAAATCCCCGGCTGCGAAGGGCGAGGGCTTCGATGTGATGAAATCAGGAGATGCCCGAGTGGCACTGATCGGTTTTCCTTCCGTGGGGAAGGTCAGTGAGTGTCTGTGTTCCCTGTGTTTCCAGGCTGTTGGTTTGCAGTGGCTGCAGAGCAGATTTGGGATCACAGAACCGTGGAATGGTTTGGGTTGGGAGGCGCTTTAAAGCTCACCCTGTGAGACCCCACCTGGAGTACTGTGCACAGTTCTGGTGTCTCCAGCATAAGAAAGACATGGAATTGTTGGAGCAAGAGGCCACGAGGTTGAAGAGAGGACTGGAGCACCTCCCCTGTGGAGACAGGCTGGGAGATTTGGGGCTGGAGAAGAGAAGGTTGTGTGGAGACCTCACAGAACCTTCCAGTATCTGAAAAGGCTACAACGGAGCTGGAAAGGGATTCTTTGTCAGGGACTGTAGTGGCAGGAAAAGGGGGAATGGGTTCACACTGAAAGAGGGGAAATTTAGGTGAGATATATGGAAGAAATTCTTCCCTGTGAGGGTGGGGAGACCCTGGCACAGGTTGCCCAGAGGAGCTGTGGCTGCCCCATTCCTGGAAGTGTCCAAGGCCAGGTTGTACGAAGCTTGGAGCACCCTGGGAAAGCAGAAGATGTCCCTGTCCATGGCAGGGGGGGAATGAAATGGGCTTTAAGGTCCCTTCCAACCCAAACCATTCCATGATTCTATGATCTAGGTGAAAGTTGGAGATGGGGAGGCACTCCTTCATTTTGTGTGCTGTGCCCTGTGAAACTTGTTCTTGCCTGAAACTTGTTCTTGCCCAGCCACAGCACTGCTGAGGAAAGGGGAGCGTGCAGGATTTACCTCTGTTCCGTGACAGTGTCACCGCCTCAGTCCCTGTGCCTGGAGCAGCCACATCACGACTTCCTCAGCCTGAGGAGCTCTTTGGTGTTGCTTGTTTTGCTGAGCCTTCTCATTTTCCTCTCTGGTGATGCTGATCTCTTGCATTTCAGTCCACGTTTTTGAGTTTAATGACCTCGACCGCCAGCGAAGCTGCGTCATACGAGTTCACCACGCTGACCTGTATCCCAGGAGTCATAGAAGTACGTAGGATTCTCCTCCCCCTGGCATGGAGGTGGTGGGACACCCAGCTGTGGAAATGTGTGTTTGCACCAGCCACACTTGTGCTGCCACTAAGGAGCAGAGACATCCAAAGGTCTCCAAAGCTGAATTTTGGTTTAAACTTTTGAGTGCTGATGTAGCACTTCCCTGAACTCTGTAACACTTCAGGACTGGCTGCCTGGTCAGGATTTTTGTGCTGCTCTTGGACTGACCAGAGCAACACAACAATTCTCAACTGGATTTTGTATAACCATTGTCGGTGCCAGGGACCAGCTGGCTGCAAACCTTGACAGATTTGTTTTTAATGAAGTTTTACAGAGGCAATCTGTGCTGTGATCACTTTCAAAACAAAATGCAGCTACTCCTGTCCTTGAGGGGTTTTATTAGTGGTGGCCTCAGCATCCATCAGTAAAGCAAATGATAAAGGACATCAAACTGAAAAGTGTCCAAGAGTAGTGAGGAAATCTGGGTCAGGATGGGAAGAAGAGTTATGTATTGATGGGAAAACACATTCAAGCACAGCTGTGAGCTGCAACAGCAGCTGGAGAGCCAATGCCCTGTAAATCCTAGGAATGAGAGTCTCCTGGTTTTTTTTCCTGGCACTTTAAAACCTGCAGCACATCTGAATAGTTCGATCTATCACAGTAGGAGATGTGACACTTGTTCATTACTGAGTCTTCTCATTAGACCAAGAAAGGAAGGGTTGTTTTTCCTTTCCATTTCCCTAGCTTGGGAATCTGTGACTGCTGTGCTGTTTTCCTGGTGCTTTGTCCAGCTGCAGTCACAGAATGCTTTAGGGGGTCAGGATCTAATATACACCTGTGTGTGCTGCTGAACACAGCCCATAGCTCTGGAATTTACCTCAGGACAGAGCCATGAGCTTTGTGCAGAGTTCCCCTGCCCTGCCAGTTCCATCCAGTTCTACTCTTCACAGGATTTAGACCCCCAGCATGTGCTTGGGGCTTTTGGAGCAGCTCAGGTGCCCTGCAAAAAGCTTTCAACTTCCCATCCTTCCATTTCCTTTTCAGTACAAAGGAGCCAATATTCAGCTGCTGGATCTGCCTGGAATCATCGAAGGAGCAGCTCAAGGTTGGCTCATGTCTGTGTTCGTGTACAGGAGGGATTTGCCCTCAGTAGTGTCCCTGGGTGTCTCAGATATTCACAGGTTTCCTGGGCCAAGAGTTCCTATATTGTCTTTCCAAATTTTTGAGTCCTTGATCCTATGTGAGGCACGATTCCTATCCCTGAGCCCACGTAAGGGACTATATGTAGCAGAAAGATGGTTTTCTGGAGGTGGGAGCCAAAGCAAGCCAGTCACTTCTCACCTCCTTGCCTGAGTGTGAAGTGGCTCATCTGTTTTCT
>VZTH01008359.1:0-13938 GCA_013397815.1 Aleadryas rufinucha | reverse complement strand
ACCACGCTGACCTGTATCCCAGGAGTCATAGAAGTACGTAGGATTCTCCTCCCCCTGGCATGGAGGTGGTGGGACACCCAGCTGTGGAAATGTGTGTTTGCACCAGCCACACTTGTGCTGCCACTAAGGAGCAGAGACATCCAAAGGTCTCCAAAGCTGAATTTTGGTTTAAACTTTTGAGTGCTGATGTAGCACTTCCCTGAACTCTGTAACACTTCAGGACTGGCTGCCTGGTCAGGATTTTTGTGCTGCTCTTGGACTGACCAGAGCAACACAACAATTCTCAACTGGATTTTGTATAACCATTGTCGGTGCCAGGGACCAGCTGGCTGCAAACCTTGACAGATTTGTTTTTAATGAAGTTTTACAGAGGCAATCTGTGCTGTGATCACTTTCAAAACAAAATGCAGCTACTCCTGTCCTTGAGGGGTTTTATTAGTGGTGGCCTCAGCATCCATCAGTAAAGCAAATGATAAAGGACATCAAACTGAAAAGTGTCCAAGAGTAGTGAGGAAATCTGGGTCAGGATGGGAAGAAGAGTTATGTATTGATGGGAAAACACATTCAAGCACAGCTGTGAGCTGCAACAGCAGCTGGAGAGCCAATGCCCTGTAAATCCTAGGAATGAGAGTCTCCTGGTTTCTTTCCTGGCACTTTAAGACCTGCAGCACATCTGAATAGTTCGATCTATCACAGTAGGAGATGTGACACTTGTTCATTACTGAGTCTTCTCATTAGACCAAGAAAGGAAGGGTTGTTTTTCCTTTCCATTTCCCTAGCTTGGGAATCTGTGACTGCTGTGCTGTTTTCCTGGTGCTTTGTCCAGCTGCAGTCACAGAATGCTTTAGGGGGTCAGGATCTAATATACACCTGTGTGTGCTGCTGAACACAGCCCATAGCTCTGGAATTTACCTCAGGACAGAGCCATGAGCTTTGTGCAGAGTTCCCCTGCCCTGCCAGTTCCATCCAGTTCTACTCTTCACAGGATTTAGACCCCCAGCATGTGCTTGGGGCTTTTGGAGCAGCTCAGGTGCCCTGCAAAAAGCTTTCAACTTCCCATCCTTCCATTTCCTTTTCAGTACAAAGGAGCCAATATTCAGCTGCTGGATCTGCCTGGAATCATCGAAGGAGCAGCTCAAGGTTGGCTCATGTCTGTGTTCGTGTACAGGAGGGATTTGCCCTCAGTAGTGTCCCTGGGTGTCTCAGATATTCACAGGTTTCCTGGGCCAAGAGTTCCTATATTGTCTTTCCAAATTTTTGAGTCCTTGATCCTATGTGAGGCACGATTCCTATCCCTGAGCCCACGTAAGGGACTATATGTAGCAGAAAGATGGTTTTCTGGAGGTGGGAGCCAAAGCAAGCCAGTCACTTCTCACCTCCTTGCCTGAGTGTGAAGTGGCTCATCTGTTTTCTGGTGCTGAGGAAATCTATAGAAAGATGCTGGAGAGGCGGAGGGGGAATTACAGCTAAACACTAACCTTGTTTGAGTAATTCCCTGAGTTCCTGCCAGTCCTCCCATGACTCCTGGTTCTGGGAAGAGATCTTGGCTTTGTCTCTCTTTGTTGTCATTGTCCTCATTGGCTGCTTGTGTCTGAAGATAGCTTAGGAAATCATAGAGTCATGGAACATCTGGGAAGGGACCCACAGGGATCATCCAGTCCAACTCCTGGCCCTGCACAGGACACCCCAACAATCGCACCCTGTGCCTGGTATTGTCCAAACACTCCTGGAGCTCTGGCAGCCTTGGGGCCCTGACCATTCCCTGGGGAGCCTGGTCAGTGCCTGACCACCCTCTGGGGGAAGAACCTTTTCCTGATATCCAACCTAACCCTCCCTGGCACAGCTCCAGCCATTCCCTTGGGTCACCAGAACAGTGCCTGTGTTTCCTAAGGCACCTTCTGGCACTGATCTCCTCTCTGGTGAGCTCTGTGCTGCCTGGAGCTGCTGCCAAGGCTCTCAGCAGCTAACTGCAACCAGAACAGCACTGCAGGATCTTTTTCCTTGCTTTCAAGCTGCTGCACAGGGCAGGAGTCCCCATCTGTGACAGAACTCAGCTGGTTCCTCTTGCTGATGTGCACCCACCTCCTGTCTCCCCAGGGAAGGGCAGAGGCCGGCAGGTGATCGCTGTGGCCAGGACAGCAGACGTCGTTATCATGATGCTGGATGCCACCAAGGGCGAGGTGCAGAGGTGAGTGTGGGCTGGGCACAGGGGATGGGCCGGGCTCAGGGCTTCCCATGTGCTCAGAAAACATGCCAGCTCCCTGAGGAATTGTGGAGAGCACCTGGGGAATGGGGAATTAAACTACTGAGTGCGAGATGGAGGTTGTACTCCATGAGAAGCATCCTGCTGACTGGTGTGGGGGCTCAGCTGAAGGGTCATTCCTACAGGATGGCTGTCAGAGATAGGAATGTCAGCCTGGATTTCCACCACAGACTCTGACCTGCATTAGGTGGGTTTTAGGTTGTAGTGAAAGCTTGTGGCAAGGCTGTATCAACACAAGAGTTGAAAAAGAAAGGTCTGGGAGTCACCTGGCCACGTTCAACCTCAGAGGTGCTAACTTGTCGTGTCCCTGCAGGGCCTTGCTGGAGAAAGAACTGGAATCTGTAGGAATCCGGCTGAACAAAAGCAAACCAAATATCTACTTCAAGGTGAGGCTTCCTGAGCTCCTGCAGGCACAGCTTGTGTCTGCCTATCTGCTCAAAGCTGAGCTCACTCTGTGCTGCCCCTCATGTTGGACAGGCTGAGGGGGCTGTGAATTTGCAGAATATTCTTAACGTTGCTTTTTTGCTTCCTGCAGCCCAAGAAGGGTGGAGGCATCTCCTTCAACTCCACTGTCACGTTGACTCAGTGCTCTGAGAAGCTGGTTCAGCTCATCCTCCACGAATACAGTATCCTTTCCTAAAACAGGAGACCCTTAAGCCATCAGCAGCTCATGGTTCAAGTGGCTCCTGCTGTGGGACAGCCTTGGTGTCACTTTGGTGCTGGGTGGTTGGCAACAGGCTGTCACAAGGGAGCTCAGCCCCTGTGGTGTGTTGGGATTTGGGCCTTGACAGTGTCCACCTCAGAAATCTTCAACGCTGAGGTCCTGTTCAGAGAGGATTGTTCCCCTGATGAGTTCATTGATGTGATTGTAGGAAACAGGGTGTACATGCCGTGCCTCTATGTGAGTATCCTGGGCAGCCTGGCTTCTGTCACATCCAGCATCTCTTTTCCGTGCCCAAGGAAAAGTTGGAACTTCATAGAATCATGGAATGGTTTGGATGGGAAGGGACCTTAAAGCCCATCTCATTCCCCCCCTGCCATGGGCAGGGACACCTTCCACTATCCCAGGGTGCTCCAAGCCCCGTCCAACCTGGCCTTGGACACTTCCAGGGATGAGGCAGCCACAGCTTCTCTGGGCAACCTGTGCCAGGGCCTCCCCACCCTCACAGGGAAGAATTTTTTCCTAATATCCCATCTAACCCTGCCCTCTCAATTTAAAGCCAGTCCCCCTTGTCCTATTACTCCATGCCCTTGTTCCTGGCTCCTAAAACAGTAACGATTTGGGGTTTAAGAGGTGGAAAACGGCTCAACAGGGAGTTTTTTATCTGCTTTGGATGTGCAGCCGTGCTGTGTGTGTTCCCTGGGCCCTCTTGTGGCTGGTGCTGCCCTGGAGCAGCAGAGCTTCCAGTCCTGGTGCCGGGGGTTTGCTCCCACGTGCGGAGCCTCCAATTCCCCTGCTGCCAGCTCTGTGCTTGGCTTTTCACATCTGGTCCCTTGTGTGCCAGAGGCCCCTTTAGGGCTCTGTTTGTAGCCACTGGGTCTGTTTGAAATCAAAGACACCGGAGAATGTGTTCCAAGTCATCCCAAAGGGAGAATTTTAAAAAGCCAAAATTTATATTCTGAATTTTAATAGTTTGTTTTACTGAGAGTCTTGGCTTATCCTCTGACAGGATCTGTGTTTCTGTTTCAGGTGCTGGAGCTACCTTGTTATTTCCACATCTTGCTGAATTGCCTTTCTAAAGGCTGTGTTGTTTTCCCTTTGATTTAGGTTTATAACAAGATTGACCAGATATCCATGGAGGAGGTGGATCGTCTTGCTCGAAGGCCCCACAGTGTTGTTATCAGGTAGGAGCTGATAACGTCGCCTTTTCTGCTGGTCTGCCTGGTGTGAGGTTCATTTCATGCCCCTTTCTCCAGCTTCTCCCAGGAAGGGACTTCTCCCAGGGCTGCTGGGGTGGGAAGCAGAGCTGCTGTGCAGCTTTTCCTGGATTTCCTTCCCCTGGAGAGGCAGGCAGCTTGGCTTCTCCATGCAGGGACATCTTCCACTAGATCAGGTTGCTCCAGACCCCATCCAACCTGGCCTTGAACAATTCCAGGGATGGAGCAGCCAGAGACTCTCTGTGCAACCTGTTCCAGTGCTTCTCCATCCTTATAGTAAGGAATTTCTTCCTAATATCTGATCTAACCCTGCCCTCCTTCAGTTTAAGGTCATTTCACCTTGTGTTTTTTCTTTCCTTGCCGTATTAAAGACTTTCCCCTCGTTTCATTCTCCAGCACTTTAATAAAGACATTTTACCTTGTTCTTCTGGGTCCCTAAATCACAACAGCAGTAAACAGATGTTCCTGGTGTTTTGCAGCTGTGGCATGAAGCTGAACCTGGACTACTTGCTGGAAAAGCTCTGGGAATACCTGGCACTCACCTGCATCTACACCAAGAAACGGGGACGTAAGTGACCACGAGCTGAGCAGAAGGTTTGAAAGGCACAAATGCTGCTGTCCATGGAAGGCAGACAGTCTGCCAGCAGGGCTGGTGCCTTGGAAATGCTGGAATTACACCCTCCCAAATCATCTTTCAGCTCTTGGGAAGTGCTTCCTACTCTGTCTGATCCCACCATGTGTGGATCCTACCGTGGCCTTCCTGTTGCATTTTACAAGAGCTGAATTTTCATAAGTCTTTGCATGATATAAGGGAATAAAGTGTGCAAGTTCACAGCTTTTTTTCCTTGTTATGCACACTGTGATGAACTGTTCAGCCCATCACAACCCAGAAGAAGTTTCCTGTTCCTGCTGCAAGAAATTTGGTGATTTCCATGCCCTTCAAAGTGCCTTTGATCCTCCTTTTGCTTTATAACCCACTTGCAGCTTCTCCCAATGGTGAAGGCACATCTATAACTTGCTCTGTTTGGTTGTGAACAGCTGAACTTGGGTGGATGTGAGGAGATCAAGGAATTTTCTCTGAGCTTGTTAAGCTCTGAAATCTTGGGGATTTTGGTTTTCCTTGAGCAGGTGTGTTTTGACTTGGGTGGTTTTGTTTCTCATAAGTCAAGGGTTTGGGATGGAGTTGGATCAGGTGGGTTGTGAGGAAGCTGCTGACTGTGTGGAGTGGGTAATTGCACTTGTGGGTAGTGGAGAGCTGATTTGATGCTTTCAGGTACTGGATCCCTGTTCTGTCTGGGAGCAGGAAGGAGGAATTTGGGAGTAGTAAGCACAAGGTGATGTGAGATGGAGTCAGCATTTTAGAACACACTTGATAGAAATCCAATGCTCTTTTTCCCCCCCTTCTGCTTCTCCACAGAGAGACCAGACTTTACAGATGCCATTATTCTACGGAAAGGGGCCTCTGTGGAACATGTGGTAATTTTTCTGCATCTTTTACATTTCCCTGTGTGCAGAAGGCAATTCCTCTTGGACCTGCTGTGATTTGTGCTTCATAAAGCTCAGGACATGTCAGTGTTTAGTTGGGCTTCTCCCTTTGTTGCCTTTACTGAGTTTATCTGCCTCAGGTTTCTTTCACAGCTGCTATAAAAGGTTTAAACAATAATTATTTAATGCAACCCAGTGAAAAAGCACATGGAAGCAATGGGATGGGGCTTTATGTGGGCTGGTGATTCCTGTGTCTGTTCTGTATTGTTTCAAGTGCTGTTGGCTGGCTCCTAAAGTCTTTATTGTAATTTCTGGCATAGACTTGAGTTTCTTTTCAAAAAGTTATATTGAAAAAGTTGTTTGCAAAGTGGTGTCATTTAAATACTTCATCTTCTGCCTGTTTGTCTTGCAGTGCCATCGGATTCACAGATCATTAGCCAGCCAGTTCAAATATGCCTTGGTGTGGGTAAGTGTTAGACAGCTACTGGAGTCCCTGTCTTCAGGTGTCTCAGACTGGTCTTCTAACCCTTCTCCTCGTTTTTTGCTTTAAAGGGGACAAGCACAAAGTACAGCCCTCAAAGAGTGGGCTTAACCCACATGATGGAGCATGAAGATGTCATTCAGATCGTAAAGAAGTAACTGCTGGTGCCTGGCCTTACCTTTAATCACTGCAATTGGAACTGACCACGTAAAAACGAAACAAAACACACCAAAAAAAAAAGGAAAAAAAATAAAGAAAAAGAAAAAGGGAGATGTGTTCCAGAGCCAAGAAAGCTTCTGTGAAGCTCCTTCTCTTGGAGAAAGGCAGAAAATGAGGCTACTGTGCTTGCAGGTGGGGATGGGGAAGGTGGGTTTCCATCTCGCAGCATTTCAGGCTGAGTAATGTTTCTTAAAAATTGAAAAGGAGCCAGTTCTTCTAGGACACAGTTCCACAGCCAGCAGTGTCCTGCCCCCTGTAGGGTTTGCACGTGAATCCATGTGCATTCACAGTGGGAAGTGCTTGGGTTTGTGTGAACAAATCTGGCCCTCTGCTTTGGGCTGAGAGAACATTGCTGATGCTTTGCTGCTTATCCATTCACTTAATTTAAGCATTGATCTGAAACAGAATCAGAGTTCTCCCTCCCTTGCTTGCTGGACACGTCTCTGCAGCTGAGACAACCCAAATTTTTAATGGTCCCACCTCAATTAACATTAAAACCTGGTACTCTGTGCCTATCCATAGCCTTGCAGTGGGGTTTGTAGGACATCCTGGTCCAACTGGTACTGAGAGATGAGAAATTTTAACTGTTAAAGGATGATTAACCTGGCCAGACTGCAGTGGGGTACGATCCAAGAGCTGTAGTCTGGGGTAAGGATTCACTTCTGGCGTATCACTCATTGAGGAGCTGCCTTGGGAGCTTCCTCCTTTGCTGGGCAGTTGTCCTGCCCTTTAGTCCCTAACCTGGGGTTCTCCTCAACCATGCCCCTAAATTCCAGTCACAGCTCTTTGGAGCTCAAGGTACCACCCCATGCCATGAGTTTTACCCCAGCCCTGTTAAACATTGCTTGTCCGGATATTGTTCATCAGAAATCTGGGGTTTTTGTAATCATGCTTTTCCATTGAATACTGTTGCTAAACAATTCAGAGTGCCTGATAGAGGACAGCTCTTGCCTTCTGGGATCAAGAGCTGCCAATAGCTTTTATTTTCTTTCATTGGAAAAGGGTTCGGTCTGACGTGGACGCAGAACTGTGAGGACAGGTGTGACACCTGTCTGAGCAGGGTTCCTCCCCTTCTCCCTGCTCCTCCCCACCCCTCACAACCTGATCGAGCAGAAATGGAAGGATTATTTTATTTGAGAAAATAAAAAGTTGTTATTTCATGTGAATGGTGGGTAGATGGCTTGGTGTGTTTCCTAACTCTCTTTTTTACCTTTGGCCACCTGAGGAACCCTGGATGCTGTTGCAGGAGATTTAGGGGGCAATAGAAGGTGAAGTGGCTGCAAGAGACTGGTGATGGGAGATAAATAGATGCTATACACAGTGCCCAAGCTAAGGTGACTTTGAACTCTGTAAGTTCCCTTCCCTGTTCCTGGCTTTGTTCACAGCTGGAGTGCAGAGGAAATCCTGACCAGGGAGGCTGTGAGTGGAGAACAGGCTCCAAATTATCCACATTATCCCTGATCTGGCAGTGGAAAGCTGGCCCTTCCCGGTGTGAGCTGGGTGGGATGCTGTTCCAGCACATTAACTCACCCTTCCCATTTCCCGTGAAGGTCGCACAGGCAGAGTTGCCCTCACAAAGACTAATTTTGGTTTCGTTTTGTCCCCGAGTTTCTGACTTTTCCATCCAAATCCTGCAGCCTGCCAAGCCTTGGCACGGAGCCGGGCAACCAGAACTGCTGACAGGGCTTCATCCTCAGCCTAGGTAGTGCTGGGAGCCAGAGGGTGCCTGGTGTGAGGCTGAAATGCACAATGTTACCTGCTAAAACCTGTCCTTGAATAGCTAGTGCTACCTCAGTGTGGGTTTCAAATTGATTTTGGCATATCATTGTTAAAACCCCCTCTGCCTAATTAGCTTCATTTAGGAAAATGGGCATTTTATCCTGTTCAAAATGAACAGATACATGATTAAAATTGGAATGGGGATGAAGTAAAAATAGTTAAGCTAGAAGAAGCCAACTTCTTTTTTCAGAGAGTGTAGCTTTCTTGGCAGCAAGTTTATAGCTGCATTTGAAAATGCACCATTTAATTGCAGTATTCCTTCTTCCAGGCGCTTCCCTAATTGTTCTGCACTGATGTTAAAAGCAGCAAACATTGCAGTTCGTGCTGGAGTGAGTTTGCCTCCAAGAGATCTCCAAGTCCTGAAAAGAAAATCTGAAGGATGAGGGGGAAATCTGCTGCAGCATTAGGGTTTGTACTGGAGCCTCCTGAGGTTTCTGGAATTTGCAGCATTTCAGTATTTAACGGGGCTTATAAGAAAGGTGGATAAGGACTTTTTACAAGAGCATACAGTGACAGAAAAAGTGGGAATGGTTTTAAACTGAAAAGGGAGATACAGGTTAGATGTTAGGAGGAAATTCTTCCCTGTGAGGGTGGTCAGGCCCTGGCACAGGCTGCCCAGAGAAGCTGTGGCTGCCCCATCCCTGGAAGTGTCCAAGGCCAGGGCTTGGAGCAACCTGGAATAATGGGAAGTGTCCCTGCCCATGGCAGGGGGTGGAACGAGATGAGCTTTAAGCTCCCTTCCAACCCAAACCATTCTGGGATTTTATGCATTGACCAGAGCCCCTCACTGGGGAGCTGCTGAAGGAAATGTGATCAGAGTCTCCTTGCTGTGTGTTGTGAGAGGGGCTCTCCAGGAGGATGGGTGCAGGCAGGAGCTGTGGATTTGCCCCCAAAAGAGCAGCACCCTGCATTTCTGTGCTGTAGGAGGAGAGCCTTGGCTGGATGATGCTCAGAGAAAGCCGCCCTCAGCAGCCCTGCTGGTGCTCTGTGCCGCAGCTCCTGCCATTCCCTGCTCTTCCAGCCGCCTCCAGGCTCATTCATGCCGTTCCCAGAGGGCTGTGCTCATCGTGCCCCATCCCTGGGGCCGTTCCCCTGCCTGAGCACAGCCGTGCAGCGCTCCAGGTGTGGAGCAGGGCGGATCAGCTTCGCCACAGCCCATCAGCCACCCTCCATCTAGCGCTGGAACCAGCGACTGCTCGAGGCGTGCTCTGTTTAAAATGCCTGTTCCAGGCAATCAAGCAGGTTTGATTGGCTGAACACTCCTCTTATAATTTAATTTAGTCAGGAATCGTTTGCAAGGTAATAAAAAGCGACTCTGCCTCCAAATACATTCATTTAATTCAATGAGAGACGGTTGCTGCAGCGGGCTCGCCTCAGCCAGCTCCCCTCACCCCATCACGGTGACATCTCAAAGTGCTGCTCAGGGCTGTATATAAGAGTCACGATCCGCAGTGACAGCTTAATTGTCTCAAATGCTGACAAGGGTCACCCCAACCAGCCATCGCGAGTGGCGCGGAGCCGGCTGGGGAGGCTGCGGAGAGGAGGATTTATGGCTGGCAAATAGTTTTGAATTCCTCTGGTTGCGCCTGCTAAATGATGAACCTGCCCCGAGGGGATTGGGGCTATTGATTGTAATTTGCAGTTAAGCCCTCGCGTTCTGAGGAATCAGCATAATAAATACCCACCGCATTAAGGCTGGGACGTGCCTGCCTGGAGGAGAAGGAAGCGGAGGTTTTCCCGGCTCGGGTGCTGCAGCAGGATGCTCTCTCTGCCTCTGCAATGGGGAGAGCCACGGGCTCCACCACTGCAGGGAAATGGTCCCCAGTTTGGTGGGATGCAGGAGCCCAGTGCTGGAATGGGGAGAATGAAGTGTTGTGAAGGGAGGTGGAGTGTCCTGCTCGTGCAGGGAGGAGAGGATGCTCTGGTATTTTTGGGGTGATGGGTGTCTAGATCCCTGACAGAACCTCTGCAGCTGCTTGGTCCCAGCCCAGCTTTGGAGAGGAGTGTGAGGGGATGCATTTGTTCCTCACTCTGATGTTCTATGATTTCTTCTAAACTTCCATTGGTTTGGGGGCAGGAATGGGTCAGGACCATTTTCCAGTTGTTCACATCTGGGCTACACTGAGGCTCATCTACATCCCTGGAGGGATGCTGGACAGTCCAGCTGTGCCACCAGGGGTGCAAGGGACAGGGACCACAGGAGGAGGGGACCCTCACCCCTCCAGCCGCTCCCTCCCTGCTGCTCCCCAGCTCTGTGAGCGAAGATCAGCTCCCATCCCTCTGCTCATGAGTGAAGATGAGAATAATAGCAGTCATCAAATATGCATTGGGTTCCTCTGCGCAGCAGCGATGGTCCCGCAGCTGCCAGGGAGGGATGGTCCCCGTGGGGAGCGGAGCCGGGAGCACGGCACTGACAGAGCACCGAGCCAGCCCCATGCCATGCAGGGCAACTGCCTACCCCAGGTGAGTGGCTGTGGGTGCCCCAGCTGGGTGACACCTCCCTTGGGCTCGCAGGTGCTGCGGTGGCTTGGCCGAGCTGCCAGGGAGGGACCTTTGTGTGCCATGGTGGTTTCTACGTGAACGCTGCAGTTCACGTTCTCCTGGTCAAGGTGTGTGGTGTCGCCTCACCTCTGCCTGTCCCTGCCTGTCATTTTCCCTTATCTCACCTTCTGCCTTCTCACCTTCTCCACAGCCCCACATTCCCACTGCCCTCCAGAGCTGAGTGGCCTCCCCTGAGGACCCCCTCCTTCCCTGGAACTCTCTACCCCATGTCTCCTACCACCCCTTCCCCCCATTCCTTTTACCTTGGGGCTGTTTTGCCCCAGGAAAGCTCCTGGGCTTGGCTCTGGGACTGAGGTGATGGCACAAGGCTGTGACCTGGCTCCAGGGCTGCCAGCCAGCATATTCCTGGGTGCACGCCAGCATTGTGCCCAGCTGGTATGTGCTTCCAGCATCTGCTCTGGCCTATGTCCTCCCATAACACCTCCCTCGTGGGGAGCAGGCAGCAGCTGGCAGGCAGGGATTGCCATGTATTGCTCATGTGCTGGGTCTCCATCCTCATTTTGGAGGCAGGAACTGGAGGGGGTGGAAATCAGCCAGGTCAGGGAGGTGATGGGTGCTTGGGAGAGCAAAGAAAGACCCCACCGTGCATCGGGGGCTTGGACGGCTGTGCCACTGTCACATTGCTGGAAGGGTCCAGCTCATCCCCACGCTCCCAGCATCCCTGGAGCTGTGACTGGAGTGACAAGAGCCGTGGCTGGGCTTCCTCGCCTGCTCACAGGTGTTTGAAAGTGGACGTGCAATGATGCAGAACTGAAGGAAGGGAAGGGAATGTGGTGAGAGGTGCTGCCGCAGCCAGGAGGTGCCTGGGCTGGCTCCGTGGTGCCGGAGCGCGGAGCTCCCGGGAGGCACGGCAGCGCCGGGGCCGGCGTGGTGTGGTGTGGTGGCACGGAGCCCTGCTCCGGCTGTAACTGGAAACAGGCTGTAAGCGGACCCGGGGCCGGCTGGTGACCGCAGACCTGCCTGGAGACGTGAAGCTGCTGCCTCTGGAGCTCTGCCCGCCGATGCCGGCACTCCAAAGGTACAGTCCTGGGCAGCCGCGCGTCCTGCCGGGCTGGGGCGGGTGAACCCCCGAGGCCAAAGTCTCCATCCCCTCCCCGCGTCCAACCATGGCACCGCCTCAGGCTGCGGCAGTGGGACCGGGGCTGCCCGGGCCGTGTCCCTGGGGTGAGGTGGCTTTCCCTGCCTCACCCACGTGGCTGGAGCCATTCAGGACTGACCTGACCAAAGGATGCTCTGGACATCTTCTACCAGAGCCTTGGTACCCATTGCCACCACAAAGACCCCTTACTGCCAGGTTTTGCACCCAGGGTCCCTCCTGTGCACTGCTGCTGGATGCAGCCATGCCCAGACACCCTGGAAACAGCCAAAAAGTGTGAGTGCCCTTCCAACCCCCGGCATTTGCTTCCATCCTGCTGCACCTGGGCACAAAAGCCTCTTGCCCAGCTCTGCCGTACCAAAGGCAGGTGAACCCAATGCCCAGGATGAAGAACATGGGGAGGTGTTTTTGGGGTCTGATATGGAGGCTGAGACCATGGAAGGCAGAATCTGTGTGGGATGAAGCCCCCTCTCTATCCCCCCCTCTTGGAGAGCCCTTGTCATGGACAGGGAGGCACCACGGGCACAGCCGTGGCAACTGCACGGGAGCTGTGCCAGTGCCCAGGGCACCGAGAGCATTGCCCCAGCCACTGCCCTGCCTAGAGGGGACAGAGGTAGGGACCGTGGAAGGCAGTGGGGTGGTGGCAAGGACTGCATGAGTGGTGGGATTGAGGGGGTGACCAGCAGCAGCTTTTCACCCTGCACACCAGAGCTGCCTCCATCTGTGCAGATCAGGATGTCTCTATCCCAGAAATTAATGCACAGAGTAGGCAAAGCCATGGGATCATGGTGGATGCCCCTCTGCTGTAGATGTGGCAGGGAGGGACCACACTGGGGAGAACACAGTGCCAGGAGGTGCCAGCCATGGGCTCTCCTGATCCTGGGGGAGACCAATGGGTTCAGCCCAGCCACTGCTGCTGGTTCTTCGGTTCTGCCAGCTGCTGCACAGCTGGATGCTTCTGTCTCCCCAAATATATCCCCTGTAAGGGGGTGCAGCGGGTGCTGCCCCTTGCCCTCACCAGCCCCACTGCTGCCTGCAGTTGATCCATGTGGGACAGCGAGTTCCCACTGCTGCTGCTTAAACTTTGATGAGCTGCAGCGGCAGGAATCCAGGCCTGGCATTAACATTTGATGTGGTCACCCCGCGCCTGGGCACGTGCGTGCGCAAACACGCTGCTGGCACTGCCGCGGGTCACACGTGTGGCACATGCAACCCCCCCTGCCAGCTGTGTGTGGGCACGTGTGGCACCCTGCATGGACCTGCCACTGGGCATGGCATGAGGAGTGCCCCCATGGGCTCTGGGCTCCTCAGTGCTTCCCAGCAGGGCTGTGGAATTTGGTCTGGTGTTGGGTCCCTCCCTTGCGTCGCTCCCCTTGGGTGTGTTCCCACTGCTGCCTTGGGCTCTGCAGAACTGTCACCTCTCTCTTGGTGACGCCGTTTGGCTTCACGGATCCCTGGGCTTCATCCGTCTCTGTGCTGACTGGAGGAAGAGGCTGATTCCTCAGAGAGGGGCAGAGCAAGCCCCGAGACGTGGAGAGGTGGCAGAGTCCCGTTTTGGGGTAACTGTGCTGTCCCCTGCAGCGTCCCCCTGAGGGGATGCTCCCAGCAGCAGGGGCCCTTCCCTGCTCCTTCGGAAAAGTCTCGGGGCTGGCGTGGTGCATCCCTTACATTATGCATGCCGCCGCGATCCTGGCGGTTGGGTTACAGCCGGAGCCCAGCCACCGGCACCGCGCTGCCGACCCGCGCCGGAGGCAGGAGCAGCTCCGCCGGGCTGCCCCGGGGCCGTGTCCCGCCGCCCCAGCGCCATGCCAAGCGGGCGGCCACCGGCGCCCGAGGGAGCCACGCACGGGCATGTGCCTCTCCAAACCCGGGCACAGGTAAATACCCACCCGGGGCAGGCGGCGGGGTCGGGAGCCGGCCGGTGTGCCGGGAGCAGGCTCCTGCCGGCACAGGGCATCATCTCCCAGGGCCCCGCTGGGGCCCGAGCATGAGCGCCCACCACTGCCAGGATGGTCGGCAAGAAGGGGGAGCCCAAAGGGAAGGCGGGCAAAGGGAAAGGGAAGGATGGCAAGAAGGGCAAGAAGGAGGATCCCAACGAGTCAGAGGATGCCTCGGATGCGGAGCTGCTGAAGGCAGAGGAGAGCGAGGAGACGGAGGTGGTGGAGGAGGTAAAGG
>VZTH01008357.1:885540-910299 GCA_013397815.1 Aleadryas rufinucha | reverse complement strand
CCCAAACCTGACCCCTGTCACCTTCCCCCCCGCTCCCATCCTCCTCTGACATCTCCATCCATCCGTCTGCTTGACTAGAGAGAAAGAAGGAGAGAAAAATAGAGACTTGATTTTTTTTTTTTTTTTGCAGCATCCAGTCTTCTAGAGTAGCTGTGGGAAAAGTAGGCTGGGGGTGGGGATGGGAGAGGTAAAGTGCAACTTTTTGACTTTCGTGTGCAAGTTAGAGAGAGAGACAGAGGCAAAGGAGAAAAGGACAAGTGAAGCGTTTTATAGATCGCTTGCTTGCAGAGCGAGATGGACTTTAAAAGAATAATAATAAAAAAAGGACAATGAACAAGCCATCTATAACATTCTGCCTGCTTGGAAAGAGAGAGGACATATACAGCACCATCTCATGCACAATTTACCTGCTTGGAAAAAGAGAATAAATAAAAAGGACAATATATGCAAACTCTTCATATATTGCCTGCTTTGAGAAATAAATTACAGGACTCAGATGGGACATTCAATCTAAGAAAAGAAAGAATGAAAGAAAGAAAAAAAACTCATCAGTTTTATTGCCTGCTTGATTATATAGAAAAATACGAAAATCTGCATTAAAAATATTAATCCTGCATGCTGGACATGTATGGTAATAATTTCTATTTTGTACCATTTTCTTGTTTAACTATAGCATGTTGATCATCGATCATAGATTTCTGTTGTTGTTTTGTTTCATCAATAAGAAAAGCATCACAAGTTATCGAACTTTTTACTGCTTGTGCAGTTTTGTTCGTTGGTTTTGCTCTTGTTTTCTTTTATGGTTGTTAGCTTGTAAATATCTGCTACTTCAAACCGTACAGGAGAAAAATACACAAAAAGCAAAATAACATTTCAGCAGGCTGGTTATACGGTTTGTTTGGTGTTAAAGAGATACTTAAAGAAAAAAAAGTTATGGGCATTTTGCATTAGAAAAAAAACCAACTTTGTATATCTGGTGCACTTTTAAGTTGTATTTTTTTTTTTTGGTTAGTTTTCATTTTGGTTTTTGTTTGTTGGGGCAGAAGCAAAAACGCCTGAATGGCATTGACAAACCTAAACTTAACAGGGAAAAACCCTCCTCGGTCACTAGAACCTAATCCATGCCTTAAAGTGGCAGCGAAGCTTTTTCCTCCAGGACAATTCCCAGCCTGAGTGGTTAGGCTTGGCCAGATAGTTTCCCTTCTGATTGTACACTCAGGAAGCCAAGGACGGACGAGATACCAGTTCCATTTAAAAAACAACTGCCCCTAGATTTTCGGTAAATAAAGACAAAAAACAACCCCAAACCCTCCTCGTTGTGAGTCAAGTTGTGATAGCAGCGAGGGCTCCGTGTCGCCACTGAAGTTGGGTTTCTCAATGGCAGCAGCTGATGAGTGGGCTGGGAAAGCATATCAATCTAAAACTTTTTTTAGGAAGACATACTGCAACTTTTAAGTGTATTCTTTTGCAATGATTTGTAATCTGCTTCTCTGCTTCCCTATGCAGCGAGTGAAAGTTTTAGCCAAAATTTATTTGCAGTTGTATAGTAGTAGTAGTTTGGAGTCTTATGGGTGTTATTATTACTTTTTTTTTTTTTTTCCTCCTGCAGGTCAGTAAAAGGATTTACGTTGCACTGACAAAAATACCAAAATGAAAACTTATTTTTTAGTTTCCTTTTAGGATAGCTGGCACTGCTGGCCGGATGCATTTTAAGTTTGTATTAGTTTATAAATTAACAGTAATAACAAGATTGTAATGAACAGCATGGTGCTTGCAGTTTTAAATATTGTGGATATTAGTCATGCATCAGAAAACGATCTTTGGTTTTTACTGATTCAACTGTGTTGAAATCAAAACATTGCAGCAGCGGAAAAAAATTGTTTTTATTTCATGTAAAGTTCTGAAGGGATCAATTTCAAATCCTGCTTATGATATGAAAAATATTAAAAAACCTGGTCTATTGTAGTTTTATTCAGACTGGTTTCTGTTTTTGGTTATTAAAATTGTTTCCTATTTTGCTTATTAAAATCATTGAAATGGCATTTCTTGGAGGGACCTGCTTCTCTGACGTCGCGTGTTCCGAAAAAAAGAAAGGAAAGAAGGGAAAAGTTGTGGCCCCGTCCCTGTCCTCACCCTGCTGCCGGCGCCGGGCTTGTGGGGGGCTGCGGCCCGGGGGGGGCGCGGAGCGTCTTTGCCCACTCAGGAGCGCTGCTGCCCGCAGGGTGGGAGCACTCAGCCTTCACCCTCCTCTGCTTGGCTCGGAGCTGGCCCGGGGCAGGGGGAGCATCACCCCAACCCCTCCGGGGGCAGCGGAGCCGCGGGAGCTCCGCGCCGGGCCCGGCTCTGCCGGGGGGTCTGACCGGCGCTCCGCTGCCCCCGCAGGGAGCGGGACTGTCCGGCTCAGCCACCCCCGGGCTGGGAGAGAGAGGAAGCACTAAGGGCAGGCACTTTCCTTTTTTCTTAATTTTTTTTCCCCCTTTTTTTTTTTGCATTAGAAAAGGACAGGACTTGGACAAGTCTGTCCTTTCCCCTGCTCCTTTGGGATCCGGGCTGCCCATTCGTTTTTCTTCTTTCCATCTGCACACTGTATTTATTCCGTTTTGGGGTTGTTTTTATTTATTTATTTTTTTTCCTCCCGAAGACTCGTTAGGGGCATGGTGAGAAGGGGAAAGATCTCTCCCTGCCACCCCCCAGTGCTCAGCACCTCGCAACCCCACCACCATCCATCAGCTGCTCTCAATGCAGAATAACCACACAGCTCCCTAAATTGAAGGAGGAGGAGGTTAAAAATCGCCCCCGGTCCCTGCCTGGGTGCGGGAAAGGGACTCCCCGAGCCGGGTCGCAGCGTGTCTGAACGCTGCTGCTCTCAAAGTGTGAAAGCGGTGTTGAACTTTAAATGCCTCTTAAAATCCAAGGTACCACACAACCAGAAAAAAGAGGTTCTCTCTGCCCTGCTCCTCGTCCCAGTAGCAGCGAGATGTTCTTTGCAGGGATGGCATAAAGCGCGTTTGAAGAATAAAGTGGTTAAAGACAGAGTGTGGAAAAAAGAATAATTTAAAAGCAAATACAGCAACTTAAAACAAACCCCCCTCTTAAATCCCATCCACATCCCTGCCTTGTCAGAGCCAGCTGGGCCAGCCACTGAGCTGGGGGAGCTTGGAAGGGGCCGGGGCCCGTCCCAGCCCCCCGGCTACATGAGTCAGGCCCGGAGAACAAGCTCGTACCCTGCTGCCCTGCCAAGGGGGGACAGAAGTTTGCAGAGGAAAAGGCTGGGAGAGCCTGGCTTTCCCTGTATAGCCTCCCCCCTTGCCAGTAAATGCTATGGCTGCAGAAAGCCTGAGAGGAATATTGTTTGTGGGAACTGCCACCGCATATTAATGTCCCCTCATGCATGCATTGAATAAATCACTAGGGCTAATTGAACAACAACAACAAAAAAAAAAGTAGGAAAAACAGGCCTTAGAAAAGCCCTCCAGATTCCCACCACAGAACGGTGTCAGCGGCGGGGCAGCCCCGCGGCACGGCCCGGGCGGCCGGGGCTCTGCTGGCCCGGCACCGCTCCTGGGCTTTAATTTATTCCTTTTAAAAGAAAAGAAAAACGCAGCCGAGCCCCACCGGGGCACAGCCCCAGTCGGTGGGACCGGGACCGGCCGTGCTCGGCTCCGCGGGCGCTGCGAGGAGCAGGGTCCGGGCCGCGGGTCCGTCCCTCCCTCCCAGCCGGGGGTCGGGTCGGCTCCTCTGTCCACACAGGCGCCTCCGAGGGGGCTTGGACACACCGAGGGGCCAAAACCCACCCGCACTTGTGCTCGTCCCGGCCTGCGGCTGGGCAGGCTCTGCCCTGACGGCAGCGGCAGCGGCCCCGGGGCCAGGCAGCCCCGCGGGTACCGGGGCGGGCAGCGCCTGCCTGTGCCCCTCTGCCTGTACCCCTGGGGGAGCCCCATCAGCGAGGGGGGACCCCCGCCCCTCCGCTCGCCTGTTGCCATCCGCGGGTATCGGCTTTGATCTCTCGCCGTTCATCACTGATCGGCCAAGGGCTGACACATGAGACAGGGGCACCACGGAGAGTAGCTGCTTGAAGAGAAGGGAAAACTCTTTTCCCTCTTTTTCCTCCCGGGACCGGCCTGCCCGCGGGGTGCTCCCCCGGCAGCGGGGAGCTGCGCGGGTCAGCTCGGGGCCGTCCGCCCGGGGCTCTCCGCTTGCCCCGGAGCGCGGAGAAGCTGCTGTCAGCTGCGGTGGACAGAGCGTGCATCCTGCCCAAGCCCCTCTTCTCCCCCCGCTCCGTCCGTGCTGCTTCGCCGGTGGCTCCTCTGTCCGTCCGTTGCGCCGCTTGTCCCCACGCACCCCCTGGCCGGGGCCGGGGTCCAGCTCCGTGGCCGGGAGGTGTTGCAGCTCCAGCCGGCCTGGGCTTCCCCGGGGCTCGCAGGAGGCCGGAGGCGGCAGCTGCTGCCCCGGCTCGGAGGGGCCGAGCGCTGACCACCTCCCGCTCCGGGAACCGGACAGGCGAGCCGGCATCTCCAGAGCGAAGATGCTGCAAATTGTCTCCTCAAAAGCCGGGTGTAGAGGCCCTCACCCCGAGTCTCGCTTCGAAACCTCGGAGAGGATGGGGTCGGGGTGGCAGCGAGACAGGACCAGACCCGGGCTGGGACCCGGAGTCCGACGGGCCCGTGCACTCTCGGCCGGAGCAGGGAGTTCGGGGGCTCTGTGATGCGCAGGGAGCCGAAGCGGCGGAGCCTTTGCCGGCGATGGGAGACCCCCGAGAGAAGCCCGGCGGGGGCCGGCGGCTGCCCTGCACCCCGGGGATGGATGGGGCGTGTGATGGGGAAGGGCCCAAGGTTTGCACCGCTAAATTTGGCTGCCGGACGACGGTACACTATGTGATCTCATGTAGTGCAAGAGGACGATTCCCCTTAGCGAAAATCATATTATTTTGTTTGATTTCGCAGTTTTGTAAGAGCTCTTGCTAACAGCCGGAGCGAGCTCCGCACCCCCGCCGGCACAGAGGTGACGACCGGCTACGGCTGCTCCCAGAACTGAACGAGACACTCAGACAGGAAACACAATTGGCAACAGCCCCCCCTCTCCCCCCATTTACTGACACAGAGCTTACAGACTATCGCTGCCAACCGTTTAATAGACTCCTCTCAATATTCCCTTCCCTCCTCCCCTCCAGGAGAGTGTATAAAGCTGATTGTCTTTAATTCCAAAACAGAGACATCTAAGGCTAAAAAGACGTTTTGAACTAAAGATAGAAACATCACTCTAAGACTTTCCAGAGATGCTGAGCGCTGCTGCCGGCCGGCAGATGAGCTGCTCCGTATTGAGGTGGGCAGGCGAGATGTGTTATAAGGATGAGCGAGGGCTTGCGAGATAACTGTTCCCAGCTGGTTTAGGGTTTAATTTTTTTTTTTTTTCCTTCCCCCCCCGCCCCCCTTCCCCATTCTCCCTCGGGCTGGCGCAGTGCCCGCCTGGCTCTCGCAGGCTGCTCGGTGCCGGTGATTGACAGACCAAGGTCAGGGAAGCTCTTCGGGGCTGGGGGTGTCGGGTTTCGGGGAGGACAGATAAAACATCCCCGGCGCTCACAGATCCCTCTCTGGCTCCGCGGCCGCGCAGCGCCGTGCGCAGGTTCAGCGGGGAGCCCGCTGCGTTCCGCCGGCCGCGGAGCTGCCGAGTGCCCGGCTCCGCGCCTGCCGCTGCCAGCATCCTCCCCTGCCTCGGCTCCCGGGGTCCCTTTGCTATTTTAATTTCTTTTATCTTTATTTGGAAAAGTTTCAACTCTCTCTCTCTCTCTCTTTTCTCTCTCTTTCTTTTTTTCCCTTTCTTTTTTCCCTTTTAAATCATAATGTTTCACTCCATTAGGGTTGCATTAAATCTGAAGTTATGTGGGTACACACACACACACACACACACACTGTAAACAGCTTATTGCATAATCCTGCATGGTGTGTTTGGTAATGTTGCATACAGTGGTCTGATAGGATCCCACACTGGACTTCTCTTTCATGCAAGAAGAAGAACAAGAAGAGGGGGGGTTAAAAAACCTTACAAGCTCTGCCTTTTCTTGCTTTTTAAATGGTGGCTTTCAGTAGTAAATTCTGAATGCAGCATAAAGTGCTGCGAAACGTTTTTTTGCTAATGCATCCAGGACAGGGAAGAGCCAATTTATATTTGTGAGCTGGTCCTGTGCATCACGGTGGAAGTGTTAGGAAATGGACTGTGGTACACTCAAGATCTAAGGTACTGCAAATCCTTTGCCTTAAACAGAATCGCTCCAATGGGGGCTTATTGTATTTACACTTTTGCCACAATATGGTTAGAATAAACACTGCAGTAAAGAGGGGAAAAAATTATTCCACATAGAGAAAGTGACATGCTTTCCTGTCCCAAGGAGCCTGCTGGTAGGTTTTAGAGATAGTTGTCCTCTGACATTTTTTTATTTCCCCTTTTAAAGTTTCACTGTTTGTCTTAAGGCACAGATTCAAAACACTGCATTTCCACTTTATACATGTGTTCTCTTAAAAGATTTGTTTAGACAAGGAAACCAGTGCTAAGTGTTCTCACTTGAATGAAATTAAATATATAGAATGATAAGCTGCTGCTAAAATATATAAAAAACACTTAAATTAATAATAAGAACTTGTTCTGAGGCAAAATTCAATTTTACTTCCTATTATGCAATCTTTGCATGTAAAGTTGCTTTAATGCAAAATAGCAGCTCATCAAAAATTCTGTTTTATTGGTATCAAAAATTTATGATATCCTGAGGCATGAGGGGCAGAGAGCAAGGTAGCAAAGCTGTGTCCTTTTACCAAGTTTAGTGCTTTCTTTAAAGAAACATCTCAAACTTATTTCTTCTGCCTTTTCCCTCGTTGTTGGAGGCAGTGGGTGAAGGTTTATACCAGAGAAAACTCCACTGCCAATGTCACTGTGCTGCTCTAATACACCATTTTAACTGTACCCTCTCTGCAGACTCTGGCTTTTACTGCAATGCTAGGAGATACTAGGACATGTCCACACAAATAGGGAGCTGGAATTATTTCTAAACTGAGAAGTTTTCATCCAGTATTGCAATAACACACATGTATTGCAAATATACAGGCATTGCTTGTGCCTCTATTTGTCTGTCGAAGCCTGCAACCTCCCTCTGATATAAAGATCTGATTCTGCTTTAGCCTCGACTTCCCACTAATGAGACTTAATTTGTTTCCAGAAAGGTGCTCCTGGCTTTATAAAGGATATTAAACACGTGGTGACAAGGGCACTGTGGTCAACACGATTTTTTTTTCTGAAATAAGTGTGGCAAGAAACCGGTGCCAAGCACCTGAAATCTTCATTAATAAAAACAAACAGTACTTACTCCTTCTCCAGTAGAAATTCAGGTAATTTATTAAAGGAAGCCACTGACCTTTCACAGGGTTATGGTGACCTGGCCAAGGTGAGCTGCAGACTCACAGCAGGGCTCAGCCTGACAAGCTCTTCTGCGTGTCCTCCCATCACACAGCTGGAGCACAGGGCAGAATCACTGATCACCAGGGAATAAATAGCAAGATGGGAAGGCAGCACAAGCCCCTCTAATACTGTGTGTCCATGGATCCTGTTTTATTTACTATGGAATGGAGCCGAAACTTTCCTGCTGGTTCAGGGAGCCCATTCACAAAAGAAATTACAGAGGGCAATAAACATGCCCCTTGCTCTTCAGCTAACTGCTTCTTCCTTGCTCCTATGCTGTGGTGCACTTATTACCTAAAGCTTCTGCAAACATGAGAAAGGGAACATATAATTATAAACAGGTCTCTGAGCTAACACAGGCCCTCACAGCTTCCAAATCTGCATTTTCCCCCTATTTAAGGCAGCCAACAATTACAGGGAGAAAAGGGTTTTGAGTCTGAAATCTCTGCTCATGCAGTCCTGGAGGAAAGCTCTTACACTTCTCCTCAGTCTGGTCCTCCTCTGGCTCATTGTCCAACAACATCCAGCTCCACACGTCACGTTAGTGCAGTTGCAGTGGTAATGCCAGCTCTAGTCTGCACAGTGGCTGGGGCTGATAAACTGAGTGCATTCAGGACACCAAAAAGAGAGGACTGCTGAACTCCTGACACAGGCCATCCTTATTTTTATGTCAGCCTTGACCCCTGGATCAAGTGTTTTATTCTGGGTATTGCAGTGGCAGTGCTGCACCGGTCTGTGAGAGCATTATGGATCTCAAGGGCTGAAGAGCACAGACTGATCAGGGCCAGTGCTGGTTCTGTGCAGCGACAGGTTAACCCACTCCACAGATGGATGGAAGGGGCAGCAAGGGTGTTTGTTAGCAGAAAATGGTTTTGAAAAGGTATTTCCAGATCTTCACTTCCCTCAAGTCAGGCACCCAAAAGAGCAGGGTATTAAGCAAATACCTATGAGCCTCTGGGGCTACATAGTAAGTGACTCATGCTCAAGTCAGATAGACAGACAGGAATCATGATAGTAACAATAATAATAAAGTCTAGGGCTTTCTGATTTGCAGTATTACCAGAACTCTTTTATGCAGTGATTTCTGTCCTGCTGCATGGAGACTAAAACCATGGGGTGACACAAGAGAAAAAGAATCCTAAAATAGCAGAGAAGTTTAAATTTGAAATAAACAGACCTTATAGTCATGTTACTCAGCTCAATAATTAATGAAATAGCTTGGGTAAAATTTAAAACAAAGCAGAGGCATCAGCTGATGTCTGCTTCAGAATCTAAACCCAATGTTCCTACTAAAAAGTCATGTATCTTTTAAAAGAAACCCATTGCCATAATCTGTTTTCAATTGAAGTCTACAGTAAATATATCAAGATTACTGAATTACATTGTTTACAGATGAAACAGTTTAAAGGTGAAGTTATTTTTGGTTGAAATCTTCTGTGTTTTAAAATGAAAGTCATTCTTAGAGTAGCTGCTGAAAAACAAAAATACCAGGAAAAAAAAAGGAAGAAGATGAAACGTGGCACTGTGAGGGTTAAGCAGGGTCCTAGGATCCAAGTAAATATTTATATGAGTGCTCAAAGAGGGGGAAAAAAATCTCAATATAACCAAAATATAAATCATGGTGCTTTATGTTAGCTGTCAAATTATTCTAGCCCCTGCATTCCAGTACTTGCTCTACTGGTAATGTCACATACAATATGTGGGCTTATGCCCTGGTGCAGGTTTGGCAGGTAATTAAAGTCAGTTGCATGGAGGTTTACACAGACTCCCTCCGATCCACTGAAAGACAAACAACCTGTTAACTGGGAGAGCTGCAAGTCTGCAGAGCTGTATGGGAACAGGGATTCTCTCAAGCAGGGGGGAAAAGCCTGGCTCTAGGGTGCTGTTTTGCTTCTTGTCTTCAGCCTGCATTAACTCTTTGGGGCCTCTGTAGCTCGTTGCTCTCTGCAGAGGCAGTGAAAACTGGGTAGCAGTGGAATCAGCAGCCAGGCGTTTGTCAGAGGGAAAAAATAATAATAAAAGCAAGCCCTGAGGGCAGCTAGCCCTCGGGTCAGGTTTGCCTGCATTCCTGACCTGGGGGAGACTATTCTTGCTAGAAGTCATCTGGGTGATTTAGTCTTTCTGCTTTGTCCAGCCTCTCTAAATTGGAGACTCCAGTCACAGCAGAGTGAATTATTCCCAGCAGCTTCATGGTGCAGCCTGTTCCCCAGGCTGGGAAGGTCCTGGGGGCCAGACTGCAAATGATGCTCAGAGTGTGCATCTCACGGCCTTTGATGAAACTCCTTCACAAAAGACAACCAGAATCAAAGTCTGGGGCTCGGCCCTGGTTCACACTCATCTTCTCATTTGACTCTCTCGTGTGAGAGAGAGGGTTTCAGACCTCCGAACCTTTCGTTTTGCTCTTCTCCCGTCAGAGGTGTTGCTGTCTCCGTGGGGTGGATCTTTGCCCTCGGAGGCACCCGCACGTCTCCTGCTCCTTGCAGGAGCTGGGCACAGGCTGCGGGCTCTGCTCTGCGAACCCGAGCGCTGTGGAGCCACACCTGTGTGGATGCCACCTCGGTGTCAGGGAGCCGTGCCAGCCCGGCACCACCGCCGTGCGACACCCTCTGATTTAACCCCGGCATTAGCATGGCACCGAGATGACGGGTTACTGCCCTCGGGCTCCCTCCCCACGCCGTGTGTCATCCCCACCTCCAGCCTGCAGAGACAGAGGCTGGGGGCAAAGAGCAAATCCTGCCCCGTACGGGTTGTGTTTCACCGCCTCTTGCGGAAGAGAAGCCAAGCTGTAACGGGGACAGCCCTCGGTAAGGATAACCCCACCACCGGCACCACTTCGCAGGGGCCAGCGAACAACCACCATCTGTTTGGCTGCCAGAGGATCCATTCATATTCATTTAACAAGTCTTTTATGCTAATCTCTGTCTACATCCTTTCTTATCTTCTAGTCATATACAAAATCAGAGAGCAAGGCCCTTCCTGAATTAGCCCACATTCCTGTTACTTAGCTTGGGAAATGCTGGGTTGAATCCTGACAGTAAGGGAAAAAACCCTCCAAAACCCCAAAGCAAGCAGAGATCAGCTTTTCAAATTGCTTAGGACCATTTGTCTGCCTTAATCAAATGGTGATTTGTCTGTCTGATAGGAGTTTAGATAAAGTTTTCAGCAATTTGCAGTAATTAAATGTGAAAGGGGAAGAAGCAGAGGGTTTCCAGGCAACATGCTGCAGAAGGGGAGTTTCGGAGGAAGGCAGAGAACCCCTTGTTAAACATCTGCCAGTTTGCATGGAAGGTAGTGATTTCCTTGCTCCTTTGGAGTTCCCCACCTCCTCTTCACTCCCTGCAAAGATGTTGTCCTCCTGTTGTTAAATTCAGCCAGAGGAGGAAGAGATTCCCTGGAGAACAGGAAAATATTTTCCAAAACAAGATATTGCCTTTGATTACAGCAAGTGACAGATATAAAAAGAAAAAAAAGTCCCAAGGAATGACACTGTCACCTCCTCCACAAGGACTTTGCTCCCGTGTCAGAATTATGCAAGGTACAGTGCAATGCTCAGTGTATTCAAGACAGTTGTCAAGAGCAAAGTATAAACATTTCCAGCAAATGCACTTAAAAGAAGTTTGTTTGCCAAGTGCTGCAGCCTCCTTTCTTGGTTATGGCAGGGAAAAGAGCTTTTTCATTAAGTGGGAGGAAAAAACCCTCCCCCAGTTAAAACCAAACCAAAACAACTGTGAATGTAAAGCTTTTTCTGGTGTTTTGCTTTGTTACCCATCGGCTCCAGCAGCAGTGGACCCAAAATCTACTCAAGTCCTCCTGTCATGTATTCCCTTTCACAAACATTGTCTGTGGGACGACAGCCCCACTCAGAGATGGTTCAGAGCTGACCAGAAAAGGGATGTGGTCAGTGAACCTGCCGCTGTGATCCAAAGGGGGTGCAGAAGAAGTGCAGTGAAGGCCCTGTTGTGCACAAAACACAACTACATTCCTGGGAGAACAGAATCTGTGGGAATTTGGACATTGGACTTTGCTGGGGCTAGAGGCTGACCCCAGCCTCCAAGGGGGTTAGGTGCCTCTGCTGGGGATAGCTGAACTCAGGGAAGAGATACACTGCAGCAGCAATTAAGCTGTAACCAGTATCTGCCTTTGCTTGAATCACTTTGCTCCACCCTGAACACGCAGTACAGCAGGGCTGGAATCTCCTCCAGCCAAGAACTTGGGACTCCAGGGAAGGGGTGTGTTCCTCTTCTGAACTAACAACTTCATTCCAAAAGCAACCACAGTTGTCTTGAGCTACTGTCGCCAGTTCAATATGCCTTTAGCAAGGAACAGAAGCTTTCTGTGAATGAAGGAGGCCTGGAGATGATGCTTCTGTTTTAATTAACTAATACACCCTGTAGATTCATGCTTTTTCCTTGAAATCTCAATTGGCTTCTTTAATTGCTGTTCTCAGTGACACAGTTTAATTCCCCTCTCTGGCCTGCACTTGCCTTTTCCCAGGGCACTCTCACTGAGAACACCCATGAGAGCCCTCTCTCGTAGCCTGAGTGCAGGAGGAGCTGCTTTCCCCTAGGGAACCTGCTGGTGACTCCATGATAGCTTTGGAAAACCTTCCTGGAGTGTGTCCCTCCATGCTCCCACACGACAGAAGTGTTGGTGGGAGGTCTCTCACCGAAGCTCCCCCTCAAAGCAGGATTGTTGCCAACACCAGATCGGGTCATCCATGGCTTTGCCTCAGTAGGTCCTGAAAACCTCCAGGGGTGGAGATCCCGCCACCTCTCTGGGTGTCTGTTCCACCCACATTCCCCTAATTCTATTTCTAGGAATTTACCTGTCTACAAAGGAACTCTATTCTACCAGCAGGACAATAACTCAAGATGTTTTACAATATTACCCATCCCCTGCCCTTCAAAGATCTGATGACCCAGAAACACCCAAGAAGCTGAACACATATTATGGAAACCAGGAAAATTAGGCCTTCTGTTTAGATTCATAAAATCCCCAGCAGGCTGTCCCTCCAGCTCACAGGCTGGAGACACCAGCAACATTAGCAGCAAAGTTCTCCAGGCCCCTGGAGTTCTGCCCCTGGGATTGCCAGGAGCAGGTTGCTGCCTCTCTCAAGCTTAAGTCTACTTCACATTCATAAAAATCAGGTATTATTCTGCCTCTCCTGGCTTAAGGCTCAATTTGCTAAGGTGTTCTCAGAGCATTCCCATCAGATCTACCAGATGTGGCAGCAACATTTATGCACTGAGTGCATTTGTAACGTGCTACCCATTCACCTATCGACGCAGCTTTGCAGCCTCTTTCCTTCCCTCTGGCTCAGGTTCCTCTGGGCAAAGCAGAACAGCCTTGCCAGAGCACAGCAGGGCAGTAACAGTGCCAGGCACCCCTGGGAATGGCTGCTGGCACCTCTGGGAATGGCTGCTGGCACCTCTGGGTGCTGGAGCAAACCCAGTCCCTGCCTTGTGCCCCCCAGGCAGCCAGAGCTGGGGCCTCTGATTGAAAGGAGAGCTTTGGATGCCCAGCCCTGGGAGAAAATTCTGCATGTGGCAAGGAGGCAGATGCCAATATGGACTGAGTGGGGAGGATAATCCCCATGAGGGCATGATTTGAATCGTTGCTTCATCTCTTTCTGGCTAGTATGGGTGACATGGTTGTTTAGCTGGTAATAGGGCTCTGAGAAAAGTTATGAGGATTACAGAGAAAATGCCAGCATCCTGATATTTTCACCACCAATTAGAAGCTTCAGTGGTGATTGGATTGTCATCCAGTCCACATAGAGAAAAAAAATCTCACAGAGAAATGACTCAGTATCTACAAATTAGAGGTAGATTAAATACACTCCTCAAAACAGTGAACTTTTTGTCATGATAAAGCTAAAATAATGGGCGATTTGAACAACTCATGAGGAGTTACAAAGGTCTAATCCTTTACTTGGAAACTGTAGGGAAAGGATTGGACATTTTTCCAGAAGTTGTTTTAATCAAATTAGGAATTAATCCTGACATGTCCTAGGGTCTGTTATACATGTGAAATCAGATTAAATGGTTACAGTGGCTTCTTCTGCTCTTACAATCAATGAAAAAAAATGTAATTGTGGTGCTGGTGAAACAGTGAAGAAATATACTGCTGAACTAGAGGGGAGGCTAAAGGACAGATGAAAAGATTATGAATTCTAGAACTTATATAATAGATTGCATTCACTTCAGCAAGAATTCCTCCATTGTTATTTTTTTCCACATTTAATTTAAAGAGGCAATATCCTTTTAAGCTTTCATTCTTCAGCAGGGTAGATTAAATTTAAAATAGAAAAGTGCTGCAGAATAGATCTAGGGATGTTCAGGGCTGGAGGACAACTTAATGAAGCAGAAACTGAAATACCATACGTCTCCAATAGCTTTAATTTATACAAATATTATCTTTGTGTCTTTCATAACATGATGCAGAGGAGCTCAGAGCACAGTGTAATTCCTTTGCTTTTCAAGATAATTTTATCCATTTTAGTACCTGGGTTTGAAACTGGCCCAATTCAAACCAAAAGAGCTATAAAGGTTTTTTGCTTTAATTGCCGAAACAGGCTTGCACATATAAAATCAATTTAATGGCTGGAAAAGGCTGCCTGGTGTATAAACAGTGCCAGACTGCCTAGAGTCCAGTTCAGCCCCGGGAATTTCAAGTGGTCAGTGCTGCTGGATGGGGCGTGGGCAGGGGCAGGGGCAGGGGCAGAGCTGTCCCCCAGGATCACACTGCGATGGAAACTGGGAGCTGACCCAGGAACTCTGCAGATCCAGCACATCAAACAGCTGGGCTTTGCAGGACCATAGGGGGTGCACCATTGCAATATTTTGATCTTTTTTCACCCCAATCTCAGAAGCAGGTAAATGGGGCCGTGGCCCCAAACCTCTTGATGCAGTAAAGCCAAGAGCAGCAGCAGCAGCAGCAGTGGAAGGGAGCTGGGGTTGAGCACCACTTGAGACAGGATTTATTCCCTGCTGCTGAAGGACTCCGTGCTGGCACAGGCTCACAGAAAGGTCTGGATGCAGCAACACCAACAGCCCCAGCACAGGGACAGTGACAGACAATGCCTCTGGGGTGGCTCTTCTTGGCCAGGGATGAAGGAGTCACCAAAGTGTCACCAAAGCAGGAGACTTGCTGTGCTGTGGTCCCTGGAGCTTTCCTTGTCCTGCACAGCCCTTCTGGCTGTGTGCAAAAGTGGACAACACTTTTAGGTCTGAGGTAGTATCTTTTGGTGTACTTGACCTTCCAGGTATTTTGGGACATTGTTGTACTACTTCATATTCTCTGCTTCTAACTTTGTGCTTTTGGTTAAAGCAGCTTCATATGACTTAATTTTCATTTCTGTGGGATGAAATAATATCTTTTACTAATCTCTGAAAAGGGCTTTGAAACTTAAAGCGCCGGTATCTAATGTCTAGCACCTTATTTATTCACAGATGTTTGAATCTGCTCAAGACATGTAAAACTGGGCCTTTTTTTCACTCAATGTGTTAGAAGTGGGGAGAAAGAGAGAGAAAGAAAATACATGTTGCTGGAAGACATCTTCCTTCTGAATAAAAGTAGAGTTCATTAGTGAAGAAGGTTCATCTTTTCTTTATTCTTCATGACATGCATTTTTATGGTTGGTTACAAGTCTGGCATTGCTTCTTCCTTCATATGCTGCCAACAGTTTTCTATGATCTTAATTTTCTCCCCTCTATGAAAACCTCAGGAAAAAAATTCCGTATAGTAGCCTGCAAGCATGTGATTGACACACAGATTAATGTTAAACAATTAAGGAGTGTTATCAGGTGAGTGCTTCAAAAATCACAATATTTCACAGGCAGGCAGGTTCCCTGACACCACTGTAAGTGGAAATACTTTATAAAAATTATTTAGAATCACCATCCATCATCATGAGAAACCTGGTGTTGTGCTAAAATAATTGACAGGTTGACAGCTGCAAAATGTTCCCAATCCAATAAAATACGTAGCATTTCCAATAACAACACCGGCGCACGTGGATTTACAGTGGTTGCCAATTTATTATGAAAAATGACGGAGTTCTAATTTGTGAGCAACTTGAGTGTATTTCAACTCCGTGGTCAGTGTCCTTCAAACCATCTCTGATCCAGTCATTTCTTTCGTGAACAAACGAGCCATGAATATGCATATGAGATGTAGCTCAGCATGGGCTGCTCTGCCACCTCACAGCCAGAAGGTCACGGGCATAAATCTCCCTGGATGCTGAATGTTCCCTCCACCTCAGGTAGGTGTCGAGCAGCTCCCCAGATTCCTGCACCATTAAAGAGAGGAGTAATTGGGTAGAAACCCTCATGTATTCACTCCCCTGTGGCTCCCATGGATGAAAGAGAAGCTGGAATTAAAAGGACGGAGCTGGAAATGAACCCTCCAGGTGCTGGCAGGCAGCTCATCACTTACTTCATGTGCACCTAATGGCTCTGCCTCTTCCAGGAGCACCGTGCCACGGCCACTTCAGCTGCCCTTGCCCCCTGATCCCTTTCAGCTGGGCTGGAAATGGATCATCTACTCCATAGCCTATGCAGAAAACGCTTTTGGGGATCAGCAAAAGCCCAAGTTGCTGCGTCATTCAGGCCCCTGGGTGGTGGTGGACAGGCAGCCAGGCACTGGGCTGGAGCTCGTGGGCCAGCCCAAGCTCCAGCCAGCCTCTGCCCCCTGCTCTCTCCTCTTCCCACTCCCGTGTTTCCTGCTGCTCCCTTCCATCTGAGAAGTTTGCAGGTAGAATGAGCAGTATGGGCTTCTCATTTACTCTGGAGAATCAAAAAACCCCTGGAAGATGCCTCTTTTGCCAGTGTGCCTCCCTGGCATCCCTGGAGTTATTTGTAGTGATTATGACCTTGCTAAACAGGGGTTTAAGCTACAGAGAAGCTCTGACATTAATGGGGGCAAAGAAATAAAGCTTCTGATAACACTAAAAAAGCCCCAACAAAAAAAAGTAATAGATATGCCTGATTTGGACCTATTCTCTCTGCTACAAGCACACCAAAAGCACCAGGTAAGAATTTTGGCTTTTTAATGTAAGATTTTATAAAGGAGAATTACCTTTGGACTGTTTTTTTTTGTTTGTTTGTTTGGAGTTTTGTTTGGGTTTTTTGTGGTTTTTTTTTGGTGTGTTTTTGGTTTTTTTTTGTTTGTTTTTCTTGTTGTTTTTTTTTGTTTGTTTTCTTTTAAGACAAACATTTGTTTTAAGCAGCCATCGAGATATTTGCAGCAAGGTTTCAAATATGTGGGGTTTTCTTTCCCCACCCTGTCCCCAGAAATAACAAGAGAAAGAAGGAACATAATATCCTAGAGTAACAATTAACCTTCAGCCACTTGCCTGTCACACAGCATATGCAGATGCAGAAGGAAGAAAAGTCAGTCCAATGCACACTGGAGCTCTGCCCTTTCAAACTCCTACCAGAGGACACAGGTTTATAAAAGAGTCCATGGAACAACTGGACCCAATTCTGCAAGAGGCTCCTGAGACGCAGAGGTAAACGTGGTCATCCTTCTTCAAGGTCTCACTGCAACATGAGAACTTTCAACAGGAATTTTCCTAACACCTGGGTGATTGAAAAAATAGATGTAATTATGTATATAACTCACTATGTAATTATGTATTTTACTATATATGTATATAGCTGTATGTATAGTTATACATATAACAGTAATGAAAATTGTTATCATTCACTTTGCAGCTACCTGACTTTCTTCTTTACATAAGCTCAGCAGACTTCAAGAACTTCCACCTGGCCCCAAAAAACATCATTCAGGTTTTCCAGCAGTAGCCTAGGAAGGGCTCTGGATAGCTCTTTGACATTAAATTTCTGCACAGTTCAGCAGAGAGGTCAGGATCTGAAATGTAAGGACCAGTGTGGATTCCCTGTCTCCTGCTCCATGTGCTATTGCTCTGTTCCCCAGCAGTGGAAAAACTCCCACTGTCCAAATTGTAGCAATTCTTGTCAGAAGGACTTTTTTGTTTTCAGAGACATGCTTTGTTTTTCCCAGTGTTATACACAATTGTTCCAAGAAAAGAGATATTACAGTAGGTTGTTGCATTATTTAGAAGGTATGCAGAATTGTATTAAAATTTCCAGGGGGAAGAAGTCCAACACCCATCAGGAGTTATTCAAGAAGACTAAATATATCCACTGGTCTTAAATCCAGGCAGTGGGCTGGTTTCACCGCTGCATGAAATAAATCTGGGCAGATCAGGTTGGCTTTTTAAACCCCCTTTTCTCTACCCAACCTGGCTTAGACAACTTCACTCAAATATTTTCTTTCACACGTTGCTGGCAAAAGCATCAAAACCCTCCCTGGGTTTATATTACTGCTGACAAATCACAGTAATTCATGATCAGAGCTACTGTAGTTATTCAGAGCAACTAGTGCAGCCACGGGGGCTGAGAGTGACTGACAGCACTGCAAAAATTACCTGCTAGAATTTCTTAGAGCTGCCAAGTAATTTGGGTTAACAGCTCTTTCCCTTGAAGAAGAACCTTGCTAAGAGGGTTGGCCCCACGGTAGCTGGGCTCCAGACCAGCCCCAGCAGTCAGAGGAGCAGGATGACCAGGATTAAATCAGCCACAGAGGTCTGTGGTGTTGAAAAAATTGTTGTCAATGGAAAAAACCCCCAAAATCCAAGGACAATTTAACAGCTCTCCAAGCATCCCTGGTGAATGGAGGAGTTTATTCCTGGAAATGATAACAAACAGGACAATATCCCCACCTTTCCTCCACAGGCACCTGCAATATTCCATGGACGGGGATGAACCACGGCAGGTCCCTGTGTGGGGAGAGTCCTCCCAGGCTTTGCTGCCACAGACATTTCACAGCTCACAAAATGACACTCTTCTCATAATAGTGGTTTAAATTCCATGACACACCGGTGCTGAGAAAACATTAATAAACTGCTTGTAATGAAAAGTCAGACATCCAGCATCATCATTTCAAGTTATAAACCCCAGTTCTGTCCAGCAGAAGTTTCAGGGCCTCTCTTTCTATGTTTAGCCAGGTTTCAGAATTACTGGAGGACAACCAGTCACAGTCTGGATTCTTTGTTCAATTTTACCCTCTTTTTTAAGGGTTTAATGTTGCTGTATTTTGATCCTTCACATTTTAAACCCTTGGTTTTCAACTGGCAGCTTCTGGCTTTTCCAACAAGTGTTTCCAATACCTTTTCAAACTGGTGTATTGTCTGATAGACTGCACCTTCAGAGCCTACCTCTTTTCAGGGGAACAGAGCCGAGACTTTTATTCCAGGGTTTGCTTCATGACACAAGGATCTTTTGTGGGCACTTTTCTCCTTTTCTTTCTAGGATTCCTTACACTAAAATAGAAGTAACTTTAGGAAAAAAAAAGGTACAAGACTGTTCTTTGTGTATTCATCCTGCTAACTGTCATGATTTTATGAGGAGTCTCATGACACCTGGCATTTTTCTTAAAACCCTAGACCTTGGAGTCATATGGATATACCAGAGTTCCAGCATTAATTAAGAGAAGAAATTTCCAGCCAGCATGGATGTGGCAAAAACCTGAAAATGGTGAACCCTGAGAGTAGAACAGCCCTTAAACTGCTTGTAAAAAAGCTCATGTTTTTGGAGGTAAAATCCTAATTTCTGGAGGGAAGGGAGGCATGGAGGATAAAAAAAGCCTTGCCCAACATTGAGTTGTGATACCCTTGCCCCCGCAAGACATCCTCTGAAACTCAGCCCCCTGTTTTTATTGTGTAAGGCTAATTGGCGTTAGAAGCCATCCAAACCTACAGTAGGAAATGAGATTTGGGGAAAACCCACACCCAGTAGACAGGATTAAAAGCGGTTTCCTTCGGTCCCAGCCCATCTCCTGCAGACAGATTGTCCAAGTCTCAGGTGTGCCATCAGGTCCATTCTAAAATTTCAAATAATAAAGTGAAAGCAAGCAGCAACACAATACTGTCCCTTACTCAGCTGACAAGTTAAGAAAGGAATTAGAGAGATGCTAACAGCCTGTAGGCTGGCACTCAGGCCTATCTTATCTGAGTCTTTCCAGCTGAAGGATTAATAACATCTTTCACGCTGCTCCAGGTGCTGAAAAACTCTCTTTAAAGACAGTTGCTGCCAGTCTCTTCTCCCACAGATAGGCTTTTCAGGATGAGGGTTTCTCTGGTTAGTACAGAACACTCTCCATAAAGCTCCCGTGGGGGAGCAGAGAGTGGATAATCCAGAGCACAGAACAGGCCTGCCTCAGCTCAGTATTTTTTCCCGTGTCGTAACAAACATTTGATAACAGTGCAAACCTGCATAAGCAAGTCAGCCCATGGCAAAAAGAGCAATCCACTGCAGCTGGGTGGTTTCTGTGGTGCAATCCCGTGTAACCCTGCTTCCCCTCTGGCAGTCCTTGCTCCAATCTAAGACACCTTTTAAGTAAAACAAGTTTGTGAGGCTCAGACAAGAGACCACTTTGTAAAGTAACTTGTGTGTGCATGACTTGAAAGAGCAAGAAAGTGCTCTTAGGACACGTTATTACAGGAGCTGGCAGCAGGTAAAGGCTCCTTTCCTGTTTTAGCTGGTCTATTAGTAATGTGATTGCAGCACCTTAGATGTCAGCTGTGAATTAGGACTCCCCTAGACCTACAGGTGTTCCTGATCCTAAAAAGCCCATGTATGTGGGGAGTCTTCTGAGCTGTGCAGATAAAGCAGCTTGGCTCTCCAAATGCCTGGCACCCGGTCAGAGCTCACTGGAGAGCCCGGTGTCTGTTCCTGTAGCGTCAGGGAGGTACCTGTGTGAGCAGCCACACTGTTAAACAGGGCTGGAAGGCACCTGGATGTGGTTGCAGCTGAATGCAGCTGGAGCACAGCCTCCAAAGCCTTGCAATGTCCAAGTTATGCACCAATCCTAGAATAAAAAAAAGTTTGTTTTTTTTTTTTTTTTTTTGTTCTGCTGGCAGTTTCAGATTTTGCAAGTGAGTCCAGAATAGGTTTGCACCAGACATGAGGCATCTGCTGTAGCAACGTCTGAGTCCTTTGCAGCTCTCAGCTTGGGCTGCCGGAGCTCTCACTCCGGAGCTGTGACCACGGCTGAGCCATATGGAGCTGCTCTGCCGCGCCGAGGGAGCCCCTGACCCCCTCACACCTCACCTGCCCTCGCAGCTCGGGCGGCTCTTGCCCCTGCTCGGGCGTCTGCCACCGCGGAGCAGGGCCGGGGTGCCGCTGCCGCCGGAGGAGCCTGACCTACTTTGGAGCGGGGATGGCGCAGTTTGCATTCTTCCTCCCCACTTCTACCAGCCGCGGTTTGTGCAGGGCCTCCAACACCACTCATTAGAGGGGTGGCAGCAACTAGGCTGGAATATGCTTCCCTGAGATCAAAGCACCATGCAAAAATCCCATATTCAGTGTATTTATTAGAGATCAAATAACATCTATAAAGCACATGATTTTTTTTTAACTCTACTGCTCCTACATTGAGCAGCTGCTTATCTCTTACATTGCAAAGACCTGCCTTGCAAGTGCAGGGAGCTGGGGAAGAAAGAAAGGGCATATTTCACAGTTTTTCCTTTTCCTGACTTTCTCTCCCATCCTTCTTCTAACCCCAGCAAGCAGGAAGCTAAAGGAGCCCAAAGGCTCTCTGCACCAGCTACTACTTCTATCACCTCATAGCAACCAGCCAACCTGTGCTTATGGGAACCCCACACATGAAATATAATAATCACCTTCTCAGGAAAAAAACCCCAAAACTATAGCACTGTATTTGCAAAATAAGAGTTTTCTGGCCAGAAGATTTTTGCTGAAGAAACCCACCCAAATTTCCTGAGCATCTCACTGTGAGAAGACACTCATGGGCTGTTTATATTGTTACAGCAGCCACAATTTCTTGCCCTTTACTCCAGCCTTGCTCAGTGGACATCGGCTGTTTTCCCTCATCAGCTCATCAGACTGATTAAGATAAGGGACTTTATTTCCTTCCACTTTCCTGGAATGTTTGCTGTAGTGTCTGCAGGCAGTAATTTGGGGTCCAGACAGGCTGGGAGGGCTCTCTGAAGGGCTTTGTAAAGCTGTGCTCAGCATATTAAGCAGCCACTGGTGGAGGTTTACGGCAGGATTTTCCAGGTAGGAAAGGATAATATCATATGCTATGGGAAATTTAAGAAGGGGAAGGATAATTTGGTAAATATTTTATACAGGCACCCACTGGGGAGAAAGAATAGTTATACAGTTAAAATACTGGCTTTGTACACAGCTCTTGGCCTTTGGCTTTTCCAGAGGCTTCCTCTATAACCTCTGACAAAAATCACTCGGAGAAAATTGTTTTTGAAGCTCTTTAGGCAAGACAAAATAATGAAGAAATGGCTTTGGCTGTCTTGCATTCATACCTAGTTTCCCATATGCAAAAATGAAAGCAATAATGTTACTTCTCCTCCATCCTTGGTGTCTGCCAGGTCCAAGGCGCAGGGTGGGAAGTGCTGCTGAGGACAGGCTGCACTCTGCAATGAGCTGTTCTTGTCAGGACGGGCCATGCCAGCCTTGGAAGGCACCAGCCAGAGGATGTCTGGGAAAGGACCAACCTGGTGGCATTTGACCTCTGCCAGGCACAGGTCTGAGGTGGGGAGAGCACAACCTGCAGCTCCATTAAGGGCTCCACGCCTCCCAGGTCCCTGCAGCTCCTTGTGCAGGGAAAGGAGCAACTCAACAGGTTTGGGAGGAGTTTGTGCATTTGTTTTTTCTTGATTCTACGTGGTCTGAAATCACTCAACAGTATTCTTTGATGGTCGGGAAGGAATAGGTGAAGCCTTGTGAAAAATCTTTACTAAAATACTCCAGGTTGCTCATTTTAGCATGTCAATTAATTGAGACATTTGGCATAAATTCTGTAGCAATTCTCCCCAAAGACTTCAGCAATTCGATCTCTTTTTTTTTCCTAAAGCACTGTATACTTTAATTAATAGTTTTTATATTTTAGAATAGCCAAAGGCAAGCTTCTGTAACCAGAAAAATGTATATATTGACACACCTTTGAGGCAGTAAACTTTTCTGCATATTAATATTGAAAAGAAACTCATTAATTAGGCAGTCTCACACATACACACAAATCTTCTGATAGAATAAGTGCATTGAAAGTTTTAGATCACTTGGGACAAGTTCTGCCTGAAGCAAAGCTGCAAAGTTAATGCTCTGTATTAACTGCAGCAATCAACCCCCAAAATGGCTGCATCCCTCAAGGCCAGCCATTCCATTTGATCAGGTTGCAAAGCAAATTAGCATTCTCTTTGCCCTGGCTATGGTGTTCCCTATTCTTTTCATGAATGATTTATTGGTGCCCCCTGTCCAGGATATGCTTGTTTTACCATCCACCTTTCCAGGGATGTTTGTCCCAGCAAAAGGTGTCCCCTGGGGTTCTGGGGCTGCCTGGAACCTGCACTAGGTGCTACTCCCTGTCTTGTCCTGAAAAGCAGCATTTGCTGTGTGGTGACACGAGTTTGCCTCTTGACTTCTTTCCCATTCATCTCCCTTCAAATTCTGGCTTCTTTATTTGGATAAAACACAGTTTTGCAGGAATGTTCACAGAAATTCAGGGAAAGCTGTGCCTTTGCAAGGAGGTGACACCCAAGGGCTGCAGAGGTGACTCAGTAGCTGGTCCTCTTGGATGGTATCTAACAAAAAAGCTTGGGAGGGAAGCAAGAAGTCCCACCTGGGATGTTTATCCCGTCCTCTGAGCTGTCACATAGAAACTGCAGGGCAGAGTGGCTCCAGGAATGCCCTGTGGGGCTGGGCCCCATCTCCTCATTGGCAGGACTGGCTGGGATGCAGCAGGGCTCCCTCAACCCCTCTTGGCTGTGGAAACTACAGCCAGGGGTGCTCGTGGTGGGAAGTGCCCAGTCCTGGAGTCACTGGAAATTGTCCTCCATTCCGTGCTTTAGGTAGAGCCAAAGAGCATTTGCTGGGACAATCTTTGTCTTGGGGGTTCTTCAGCAGCTTCCATCTTTTTAATTTGTTTTGAAGATAGCAGTAAAAACACAGGGTTGGGATGATGCTTTCATCCTCTTCTCTTCCACACCTCTGCACTGGCTTGAAAAGGTTCTAGAAAGACAAAGTCCTCCCCACTTCTCTTTTCTCACTTCCTACTTTGTGAGACCTTGTTATCAGTAAACCCCTGCCTGATTTCCAGGAAAACTCTCCTACAAGGTATGGAGGAGACAGTCACTTTGGCTAAAATCTGAGTCATCTTTCCCACACATTCCTGAGCTGAATCACTCTGTTAATCTCAGCATAGTTTTTTTTTTTTCTTTTCTTTTTTTTTTTTGTTCTCTTGGAATTATTGACAAATACACGGAGAATCAATTCTAATGAGCTCTGCTAACCTGCTGTACAGACCAGATGCATCGTGTGTTTTAAGTAGAGAACTGAACTTCAGGAGGGTTCTCAGCACAAACATGAACTTCATCAGCTGTAGTTTGACTGCCATGTGTACCTACACTAATTTTCATGAGTTATTGCTTATTTTCATCTGTGCAATCAAGCCTAAAATGAAATCCATGTCTTCTGATGTCTAGAGAACAGTGTCATGAGAACTGGTCTCATTAGCACTCATGGGAGATGCTGGTACAGCCGGGGAAGAGAACGTACAGCTTCTGACTTCTTAAAATTTAATGACACAGTTTATAGGGCTTTGATCCTCTAAGTTATCTTTACTTACAAGCAGACTCATGAAAGTCAATGGGACCTATTTAGAATATAGAAAGTTAAACAGAGGAGTCAGCCTGTGCAAGATCTATAGCAGCCAAACCGATATTGCCTTGTACAAATGCCATAACATTTTCTAAAAATTAATAAACAAACAGATTGTTTCCTTATCAACAAATATTGAAGGCAGTTGGATTCTCTGTGGCCATTATGGGTGTCCCTCATGGGCGGGGGAGCTCTCAGCAATGGAGTTGCATACATTAATTTTGTACTTTGAGCTGCTCTATACATCTCTCCTGGTGGCTTCGTTTCTCTTTAAGATTCTTGAGGATGGGTCAATAATCCTATAGAATTGCTATAGCTGTCAATGAAGTGCCTCTGGCCATTTTCATAGGTTTTAGGCATAGCTTAACAACAATTTATTTGAGTGAAAATGATGCAGGAATGGAAGAAATATTCCTTGCCAGCTGGAGTTATGCCATGGGCAGCTTTTTGTTGTGTGTGAATGTCCAGGACCTGATGCAGCCTCTTGGTCCCAAACCAGCCAACAAGTTCCTCTGTCCTGCAAGCCTTCAGACCTAGGACTGGCTCTCCTCTCCTCTCCTCTCCTCTCCTCTCCTCTCCTCTCCTCTCCTCT
>VZTH01008357.1:840338-885415 GCA_013397815.1 Aleadryas rufinucha | reverse complement strand
CGCCCGCCCCTCTCCCTCTCCCTCTCCCTGCACATCACCTAAGTATATGTGAGTCTTTGCTCAGACAAGCAGTTAATTTATTGAATTTTCTGCCCTGGGGATAAGCCCTGGAACCACATCCTGTGAAACCAAAGGGTGCTGTAGCTCTTGCATCCCAAAGCCCAGGGATTTCACTCGTTTGGTTGACGACCAAACCCTGACTCTTCCCACAAATGACACACCAAATCCACCATTTAAAAGGGGCTGCTTGGAAAGCTGAGACTGCAGTGGTTCTCATGGCAGTTTTATTTTGTTCATTACTGAAGAGAAACACTTTCCTGGTGTCTGACAAGACAAAAAAATGAATCATTGTTTGACAGCTGGGTGGTTCTTCAGATTTTGTGCTCAGCTACTACAAACCCCAAGTTAATGATAAATACATCAGCTCTGGTTTTTTGGGTGTCTAATTGCCTGTGCCCCTGCTTGTTACAAGCCTGTCCTTGCTTGCCCTCGTGTCTGCTGAGCACACACAGAGGTACAGGGCCAGCCCTTCCACACACGTGAGGGTGCAAAGGCACACAGCCTTTCCCCAGTGCAGCTGCAGAAAAAAAAGAGGCTTTTCTTGATCTAGACAAGGCAGGTGGCTGACCACACTTAGATGAAAAAAAAATTAAAATTACTCTACTCCTTTGCTCGAAACTTGGCATGGAGTAACAAAGTTAGTTTTAGCACAGGACACTGCACTGAGTTGGTCTGGAGCTTCCAGAGTTGCTAATGAGCAGTGGAGATCTGGACAGAGCCAAAAAGGAGCTCCCACACTCTGACAGTTCCATTCCAAAGCGTGGTGAGCAGTGAATCACAAGTGTTTCCCCACAAAATGTTTTGCAAAGAAACAAACAAACAAACAAAAGTAATTTTTACTTTTTCTGTTCTTTTGGAAGGAACTTTCCAGTTACTTAAAAACAAACAAACCCAAAGCAGAAAACATCCAGCTTCTGGCTATTTCCAGTGTTTTCAAATTTTTCTTTCAGTTTGGGGAATAATTTTTGATGTCACTGAAAACCAAACAGTTTAGTTATTTGCTTTTTTTTAATAGTTTCAGCAAAACACATTGAAAAGATTCGGCTTCTTCTGCATGCAGGTTGGGAACATTTTAAAATTCTCAAATATTTTGCAGGAAGAGAAACCCCTTTGTGCCCAGCACAGCCACCTGCCTGCTATAGTAATGCTCATTTTCTTGCTTATTTTACCCCTGTCTTCCATCTGATATTTGCACTGATTCTAAGTATCTCTGGACAGGGACTTTACTGTCCTTTACAATCATTCAGCACTCTCTATTTAGGGTATTACTTTTATGTAGATGAGAAGTAATTATAATGGATCTGAAAATGTATACTTAAGTCTAACGGCTATTTAAGATTCCCCATTCAATTTCATGAATAATTAGCAAATCTATAGAGAGCTCTAATTTTCAGTCTTTTCTGAGGTTAATTTCTTCAGGGTTCAATCACAGTGCTAAGTGTATTTTCTAGAAGCTTCTAGAAACATTTTTCTTGGTCATCCCTCAGGACATAAGATTTTACTGGCCTTGATTCTCTGACTTGTTGAAGCTGAATGCAAAAGCCCTTGGAAAAAACTTGGCTAAAAGGTTCAGCAATTCAGTTTAGACATATGGATTTTGCTCAAAGTAGTCAAGCCTAGAAATACGAATTTTTCTCCCCAAAGGAAAGTGGAATTTTTAGCAGGACTTCCTGGCTGCTGCTGGTGGGGACAGTCACCACTGTGGCAGTTCTTTGACGCCTCTCCTGGCCTTTGCTGAAAAGTAAGATGTAGTAAAATGCCTGAAAACATAATTAATATCAGTAAAGTTTTGATCAGTACTTTAAAACATTTGCAATGTTTCAACTATTCCAGGTAATAAAATCTTCCAGAGTCTTTTAATCACCAGTGTCATAGAGATGGAGCTGGTTGTACCATCACCAATTACAGCAGGCTGAATATTCACATGGCACATGGTGAGGATAACCCAGCTCTCTAAGACCATGAGGCTGTGGAACTGGGAGCAAGCTCCATCAGCTTCAACTTGCTCATAGTAATTTACTAGATAAATGCAATTAAAAAAATCTGTGTTTTAAAAAAATAAAATTATAGAATGTTATCTATTTCTCCCTAATATCCCTTGGACTTGTTACCCAATTTCAACCCATTTGTCAGTGCATTGAAAGATATTAAGTGCTTATAAGTCTTAGGAAAAGAGGTGCCTGGGTTCAGGAAAATGATTAAGGAAAATGATTTTGTCAGTGCTCCCACTGAACCTGCTGTATGAGCTCATCCCCTGTGAGACAGCAATAAATCGAGTCAGTCAGTCCTGAGCTTTATGTCCAAGGGCTACGTTGGTGCTGCTGCTCACGGGACTCTGCTTCTGAAAATGATTCATCTCATTCATGCACTCCTACACACCCAGGCACTTTCCCTGCTCTCACCACAAACACTGCTCTGCAGGATGATTTTCTGCAGCTGCTTAGATACCCTCATGATCTCTTCTTTTTCTGTGTCCCCTTTATCTCTGGGTAACAGGCATCACCTCTTTATTCCATCCTCCCCTGCTCTGATTTTACGCCATCCAGCTCTTCCTAATTCCCAATCCCCGTCATTTAAGTAGTGGTATTAAGGTGATTGACTGTGCACATGCTTCCTTTCTTTGTGGTCACATTTAAGTTTTGCCAACAAATGTCCCCAAAATACTGCCACTGTTGCTTAAATGCTTTTTCAACATTCTGTACTATTGCTTGAACCATTTTTAATTCCAGTTAGGGCCTGGTTCTGCAACTTTGCCTCTGTGCACGTAAAATTTTCCTGAAGGCCTTTAGAGTGTCTCTCTTTAGTGTCTCTATTGATTTGGAAATCACCTTCTTATCAGCAGCAAGATACAAGTGAAAAATTATGTCAGACCTCTACTTCTGCCTGGATGATTTACAGAACATTCCTCCTACCAGTTCATTTTTTTTTTCACACTTTTTATCCTTCAGAAGAAATGGGGCAGAGGGCAAAGGTGCAAGTGGGTTCATGGTTGAACTTCCCCAAAGTGCAGAGGTGTGGGTAAGCATGTTAGGGACATAGGGGTTAAATCTCTTATAGGGATCTCTGGGTTCTTTTCCCCTAGAGCTTGAGTAATGTTTCCTCGTATATTTCCTCTCATGTTTTCATCCTGCAGTTTGAGGTAAAGTCATCCTGAAATCTCCCACACCCTCCTCGTCATCTTTGCTTGCTGTCATCTCAGCTCTTCTGAACCTTTCATTACTTGGAAACCCACTTCCACCTTGTTTAGTGTCTCTCACCTCTTTTGCCCAAGCCTGTGACCTTCTGCCCCCCTGCCTTTCATTACTCACCAGGCTTGGGCTATGTCTGATGTTGAAATCTCCTCTGTGTGCAGATGCTGTGAGTTCCCCTTTCCAGGTCGTCATGGTTCTTGTAAGGAAACAACCCATCCCATTCCTACTGCAAATTGCTGTGGGACCCTTTGGGGCAACCCAGCCTCCTCATCTGAGACCAGATTAAGACTAGAACTAAAACAAACCTGGGCCTCAGACTCTGGGGATCCTGAATCCAAATTTGTATATTATGGCAAGATGAGAAAGCATCAGGCAGATGCACATTTTTATTCCGCCACACTCTCCAGTCTTAGTCATGCTCAGCAACTTCTCAATACCCTGTACTGAGATCTTCAGTAAGAGCCATCAATATGTCACAGGAAGGGACCAGGAAAAAGTGAGAGTCCTCATTGATATCTCTTGAATAGCCAACAATTTTAAGGTTAAATTACTAAAACAGGCCTTCCTAGGAAGGTGGAAGCTGCCCACGCAGAAGAAGGCAAAGGACTGCACGTGGTACCTACTTGGACCTTGGAAAAAACCTCATCTCAACTCCAAAAAAAGGAAACAGATTAACCTTACAAATAAAAAAGTTTGTGTGTCTGAAGTGAGACACACAAATAGAGGAAAGCTGGGTTTTTTTTTGTAATATTCTTTACTGGCTAGTGCTCTCTAGGATTTTCAGAAAGGGACTCTCAAGAGGAGCTGGGGTTGTAACATCCTGAGCAACTGAGTGCAAATTCATGTTTCTCCTTGTAGCCTTCTCCAAGGACAACCTATTTGATTTTTATGAAGCTGATTTTTTCTCTGCTCCCTCTGCTCTGGGCTCTTCAGGGCTGCCCCTCTTCCCATGCAGCCCCTTCTGCTGTCCACGTTCTCAGGAGCTCCCAGCACATGGCTCCTCATGACCTCCTGCCAAATCAGTGATTTGTTTGCAGTGGTGTTCACATTGCAGTCCCCCGTAGTAATGTCTCCAAAGAGCTGTACAATTTTAATACAGATATTTTAAGGGTGGCTGTGCATCTGAAGGAGCAGTGCTGGGCTGGGTTTGGCAGATTTGCAGGTAGCAAGCTTGGGTGGGTGCGGATTTCTGCCTGAATAATTAATCCATCCCAGAAGCGCTATTTGAGGCTTGGGTGTCAGAGCAGATTTTGTTGAATTTTAATATGTCCTGTAACTTACACATCTCATCCTTGCCCAGTTATGGTTTCCTCCGCTCTCTGGAACGATACCACCTTCCTCTCACTGGCAAGTTGTGGCTCTGTGAACATGTTAAATCTCTCATTCCATTCCAGAGTATTTTCAGCCCTCCAGCAAAGTGTTTGTAATCTTGTCACCCCATGTGGTTTCATCTTCCAGCACCCGGCAAGGGTGAATAAACTTGCCTTGTAACAGTCCCTCGTTAAGGGAAAATGGCATTTGACACACCCAGTGAAACAAAGCAGTGAGTAACAGACACATTGTAGGCACTTTTAAAGTGTAGGTCTCAAACTCCAGTGGTTGTGGGTTCTGCAAAACCATTTCCATCCCAACAACCCATCCCATAGCTACAAGTCATTGAAGCAAGGCGGGAATCGTGAGGGAAGGGGAGACACCCTGGATAAACGAGGCAGCTCCAGAGGCTGCCCTACACTTTCAATGTTGTGTGATGAGCTAAGAAAGAAAGGAAATACAGCAAGCAAAGTGCATGGGAAGCACATTTCTTGTGGCAGTGGCAGCTTGGTGTTCGGGAAAGCTCGTGCACGTGGGGCTTCATGAGCAATTATGAGGGACGTGGTCGTTTACTGCAACTGCGAATGCACTCTCAATTAGTAGGGTGAAAGTACGAGCCTGAAGTTTCCAAGTACAAAAATGCCATTTATACCTCTGTTTAGGAAAAGAAAAAAGGACATTAAACTGCAGTGGTTCCCGTTTCTTGGCAGGAATGGTAGAATTTTGTCACAGCACAAATTTGTGAATCCCCTTAAGGCGTTATTGCTCATGCACCAACAGCCGTGAGGCGATTCCGGCTTCTTTGGCAGAGTGACCACTTTCTGTAGACTCTGCTCTGTAAAAATAAACTGAATGGAGTAGTTCTTTCCCTTCAGATTTTTCTCACTCAGGAAACACCTATGCCCAAATCCTCAGCTGGTGTAAATCTGCAAAGCTCCTCCGATTTCAGTAATGCAATGCCGAGTTCCTCCATCAGAGAATGTGACTTGTTATTTTGGCTGAGCTTGTAAATCACCAATTCTGTGTTTTTGGAGCAATTGTTAGGTAGCTAATCCTCCAATTTGCACATGTGGACAGTCTGAATGCTCCCATGTGAGTTTTTGCCTGAGCAAAACTGTAGCCAACACAAAGTGAGTGGGCAAGAGCTAGGTGTGTAATCCAAAGCATGCGAACGTGGAGGCTGAGTTTTGCTTTTCCCCAGACGCAGCCCTTTAAATCCCTGCAATCTCCTCGCACACAAAACCCACACGCAGAGCCCCTCAAAACCCACACTCACAAAAACAGCTGTAAGAGAAGAAAAGACAATGAGGAGCATTGTGGAGGCACAGTCAGTCACATCTCTCCCTCTGCTCCCCACCCTGAGCTGGCACATGCTGGGAGTCAGCTCTTAGGGGAGCACAGGGAAAACAAACACCCACAGGAACGACTCACATAATCCCACTCCCTTAAATCCTACAGGATTTTGGTGGTTTCAGTGTGGGACTTCCTTTCCATTCTGGCTTCTCCATTCTGAAACAATATTTCAGACTGAAGTCTTAAGGAAAAAAGGAAATTTATTTTTCTGGGTATTTTTTTCAAACTCGTTGCATTCTCCCAGAGAGAGAAAAGTAATTTTTACAGCAAGAGACACATATTAAGCCTAAGAACTGTCAAAAGTGGAGCCTAAATTGAAGATGATGTGCAGACACCTTCAGCTGAGGTCAGTGGAGGCTCTGCTGTACCCAGCCCTGAAGAGAAAAACTGAAGATTCCTAGCCAGGGGCTTAGAACCCTAAACCAGTAAGTTTTTCATTAGGAAAAAATAGTGCAGGGTTTTTACTTTAATTGTTTGACTCATTCCTGAGAGTAACTGTGCAAACTACTTAGAATGATCAGAATTCTCAGCTGGCTTGCTGGAGCCCAGTGTGTGCAGCAAAGCTATCCCTGGCTGACTCCACCTGCAAGCACATCCCCTGGCCAGTGTGGAGAGGCTCCCCTGTGTAGTTAGGTGCAGCATTTTATTTAGTGATGCAATGTTGTAAAGAATCAGGAGCCATGGAACAAATACCTGTGGGATCAGGTGTGCCCGCTGAGCACTTCTGAACTGCTCATGGGAGAAGAACCCTTGCAGATTGATGCTGATTCCTGGTACCACTCACCATGTGAGGAGTCAAGAGCTGATTTTTTTCTGTTTTTCCATTTTTCTTCTTCCAAGCAGCCTGGGGTCACGATGTGTCCAGGAGTCAGAGCCTGTTTATGAACATAGTGCTGGGACTACAAGATCCTTGTCTTTTGGGACTGAAAGAGCCAAAGGAGGAGAAGGCAGCTTTGCCCTCACATCCAACACCCAGAACACATCCCTCATGGTGCCATTTCTGCCACCAGGAAGGGCACAGGAGCAGGGAATGAGCTCTGGGCCTCCTGCATCCCATCAGTAGAGCACTCGAGGATGGGCAGAGGATTTGCTGAGACCAAGGAGGATGGGGTGTGACAGAGCCCTGGCATGCTGCTGATGCCAGCAAACACAGCTATACTGAGAAGGAAACAAGGTGATGGCATCACAGCATGGTGCCTCCTGAAGCTGCCTGTGCCAGGCTCCCCAGAGCCCCAGACGTGGCAAGACCTGGGAAAGTGAGACCCATTCCTTGGCCCCTGCAGCAAGCACAGCTCGTTTGGGCTATCTGGAAAACACAGACCTGCAAACCATTGCTCTGCACACAAGTACATCACACAGGCATTTAATTAGTTTTGTAGTTCCTCAGGATTTGTGAGCCTCCATCTTCACTAATTTGTCTCAATGCAACATCAGATGGTGTTTGAGCACGTCCAGGAAGTATTAACATGGGGGTAAGTGCTCCTAAAAACATGATGCCTGTCAGAGAGGGTTAAATTTAAAGTAAAGTTGGGTTTGGGTATTTTTTTCTTTGGTTTATTTTGTTTTTGCCAGAAGTGGGACTCTTGAAGAGTGCAGTAACCTGTCTGTGTCTTCAGAAAATTAGAGGTGTTTAAGTGGGCTGTGCTAAAGGCACAGGGGAGATAATGGGCATTTTCTACCCCTCCAGGTTCTGCTGCTGCTGCTGGGACTGCTCCTTACACCATCCCTGGGTCTGCTGGCAGGTGCTCTGCAGGTGAGGGTCCCCCCAGCCTGCCAGGCAGGTCCAGGCACTGGTCTGAGGCTGGGGATGAGGTGCTGAGATGGTTTGCTGGGGCTGTCTGTGCAGCTGCAGCTCAGGACCCATCCTGAGCACTCACCATCACCACAAACCCCATTCTGACCTGTCCTGGAGTGCAGTGGGTTCCTATCTCTCTTGCCTTGGTGGCTCCTGATTTACTGTGATGTAACTCCCAGCTAGTCTGCTGCTTCTGGGCAAACCCACTGCAAATGCAACCAATGAGACAGAAATGCTGCTTGCAATTTGTAGCCTAGTCTGCCAAAATAAAAAAGGTGAGAAGATCATGTCTTTTTTAGATAGGTTACTCTCAAGTCTTCTACTCTCCTTCCTGCCTGCCAGCCAGAAAATATCTTTTGCCAATGTTGTCCCTCCTTTTTAAAAGATCTAGAAGCACAGTACATTGCTTAGAGGAAATTATCTGGTTTAATCTTCCTCCCCATTTTCTCCCCTTCCTACATTTTTTAAATGTACCCTTAAATATTCCATTCCATCTTTAAAACTGTGTCTTAATGTCAAGCTAGAGCAAGGATGTCAATCAGACCCTGTCAGGTCAGCAAAGACTCAGAGTGACCTCAGCAAGCCCTGCTCAGCCAAACCTCCTTGTCCTGCACTGCTGCAGTGAGGATTGAGTGGAGAGACACTGGGGAAGGTTACAGGGAAAGAAAAATGCTATAGGTAGTCTTGGAGGGAAGTTCCCATCTGGGACACCTCAAAGAGCTGCTTAGCACAAGTATTAATAACCTGCAAAAAGAATAAAAGGGATGGGCGAAGCAAAACAAGAGGCCCTGCCTGAATTCCCAGTCGGGTTTTGCACACACGAGTGATGATGATTCACTGTCTGGTTTTCACTTTGTTCCCTTCCTTCAGCACTTGGCAGTTTCCTTACTCTGGTAAAGCTCTGCCTGTCCTTTCACTTCATGTGAACTTGAAGGTTTTTTAATCTGGCTACATTATTAGCAATGACCCAAACTCCAGAGAACTTGACCCACACTTTCTCTCTGTATATTTAATTTAATTTCATTGACTTATGATAGAAATTATTTGAGTGCTTTAAGACCATAAATGAGAAAAGTATTATTGCAGTTTTGTCAGATCTTGCCTCACCACTAATAGGGCATTAACACTGGAAAGCTGATCAAAAATATCCTCTTAGAAAGAGATATGTAGCAAAATGAAACCAACCTCCTTTATTCCTTTCCTGTTTTTGCAGACATCTTCCCAAATTAAAACTGTCACCAAATGTCTCTAATAAACTATGGCAGGCCTTACAGGGATGCTGCTCCTTGAGCAAGCCATTCCTGCTGCAGCCCCTTTGTCCCTCTGTCTCCTGCAGGAGTGTGGCACCAGCGTGACACGGGGCTCCCCACAGCTGCCCTGGCACTGGCACCAGGGCTCTGACGGGGTCAGGATCTGCTCCTTTTTACTGGTGATGACAAAAGCGTGGGGCTGATAACCCTGACAGGGAAAAGAAGAGGCAGGATAAGACCTGCACACATGTCTTAGGCTATTTTTTACCCTTTGTGACTCCAAACCAAGCCGCAAGGCAGACAGGGGAGAGGGCAGGGCGGCTGCCTACATCTGCCGCCGCCAGCAAAGGATGAGGGAGCAGGTTATCCCTGGAGAAATCACTGCTGGACTGTCAAAACCTCCAGCAAACTTCCTGATAAGCGACATTTTTCCTGTAATGGTTTAGTTTTAGTCAGAAAGAAAACATTACCTTGTGTTTGGCTACAAGGCAGGAGGGGAGTTGCTCCTCTTGTCTCACTCACTGGGAATTTCTTTTTTTTTAAATTTAGAACAGCAGCATCTTCTTTACAAAAATCTGCATACTTTTCACAGAAGATCACTAATTTGATGCCCAAACTTTCAAGCTGAATATTTTAATGGTCTCTGGGTGTTCTGACCTGCAGCAGGAGGGTTCTCTTGCACATCTGAACAGCTTCCACCATGGGAAAACTGCCCACAGCACGTCCTGTGAGCCTCTTTTGCTCTGGACTGTTCCTTCTGCACATTACAGAGGTGATGCTGCTGGCTCAGGAGGGCACCCACTGTGAGGTGTTTGCTGTCCTCTCCCATTCATACCCAGAAAACAGCCCTGACTCACAGAGAGCAATGCTCAGCCTCAAAGGGTTGGTTTTAATAAGACTTTCAGTTTAGAGGGGGAATAAAATTGCATTTTCTTCTCATCTCAGCCTCTGTTTCCTTCAGCTCTCAGCAGTCAGTGGCTTGGGATACTTATTGCTCTCAGTAATTTCTTTCAAGACCCCCATATTTTTATTTTATGCATGGCCTAATGCAAGTGTCTCTCAGTTTCAAAGGAGGAAAATTAATTTGTTTCCTCTCGATAGCAAAGTGCCATCAAATTGAGCCCTAGATAGTACACACCTGGGCAGTAGCCTGGGCCTGCAGTCCTGCAGGGCTTCTTCGGGAATAAGCCTTGGTGAATAATTTATTTTTCAGTTTGGCTGCTGGGAGTCAAGGGGAAATGCAGTTTAATCCAAACCCAACCTCCCTCCTTCCCTGCACACATGTATATGTTTTTGCTGTGCTTAACCAGGCTGCACAATGGGTAGTTTTGCTGCTCTAAGCCATATTGCATGCCATTTTTCTTGTAAGTTTTTATATTTCTGTCCTCAGTGCTGAGCTTTAAGACATCAGCTCCTCAGAAGCCACTCTCTGCATCCTGCCAAGATGCCATGTAAGTGTAGGACCCTGGGGACAAAAATTTGCTTGGGTTGCTATTCCTTCCCCACTTGCTGCTGCAGCCAGACCCGAGGCCATGGTGGGTGGCTGGGGCAGTGGCCAGGAGGTGGATGGTCACTCTGTGGCAGAGGGAAGTGCCCATGTGAAGGGGACAGGAAAGTTCTTCGAGTTGTGTGCAAAGAGGAATCAGGAGTCCTGGAGCCCACCAAAGCGTTTCACTTCCTCTGAAATGGGACCTGGGAGGTGCTTCCTGGCAGTGACCTGGGCGGCCACTGGGAGCTAAACTTGGTGCTTGACCCCGTTCTGAAAGGTGAGCAGGGATCTGCTCCACTCTGTGCATGTTCTTCTGTCCAGTGCTAGAGCTCTAGAGTTCATTGAGTAAATACGTTGCAAAAGGAAGTTTCTTGCCATTGCCAGCGTGGCCTGATGGGGCTCCTGGAGCTCTCCACAGGCACCAGCTTGCTGCTGTTCTTTAAGGAGATGCTGCTGAAATTTTTAGCCCAACATCCTCCATGAGCACTTTATTCCTCTGCAGTGTGTGTAGTGGTTATTTTTCAGCTTCCATATGCTACACCGTCCCATTAATGGATTTTTGTGCCTCCTTGAAGCCCGAGTTTTGCTGGGCAAGGCTGGAACCAAGCCCTCTAGCTCTGTCCATGTGGAGGGAGTTCCCAGATGTTTCCAGGCTCCGTGCTGTGCCTCTCCTCATGGCAGAAACACAGGCTGTGCTGTAGTGTCCCACCCATGCCCTGTGGATGGCATTTATATTCCTTCAGCAACAGGCAGTGGCTCAGGACTGATATTTTGGAGAGATAGTTATTATTTGCTGCTAACAGAGGAATTCCTGATAGAGGAAGTGCTCCTTGCACCCCAGTTTGTGTCAGTCTTCACTGGGACACGTCTCAGAGTAACCCAAGGTAAGAGGAAGGAAAAGCACGTGCATCTCATTTCATGGTGCTCCTCTGCTTCCAGAACATGCCCCATATTTCAGCAGAGCCTGGGAAAGTTCAGCACCCTCCTGCCCTCCAGTGCAGCAGAAAGTTTCCAGGGTTCTGCCCAATGCAGCCTCTCCAGAAAGAACAGGATTTTACCAGGGGGAAAAAAAGCAGGTTGAGTCATGTACTTTGGAGGTAAAAGATACTCAAAATGAGCTGTTCAGTTTTCCCTTTACAAAGTTAAAGTGAACTAAAGCTTCCCCAGCTGGGTTGGCCGAGCATTGAACTCCTCTCTGGTGAAATAGGGCTACATGTGTCACTGAACCAGTAGGGCGCTATTTTGAAATGCAACCTGCCAAAGCAGGCTTTGGAAGAGTTTTCAAAAACAGAGGGGCAGATTTCTTGTTACTTTGTGAAGTTATTTACAGGTAAAGTGCCTGGTCTGGGTCATCCAGGGTCACTGAGTGTCTGAATACCAGACAGGTGAGATACTCATGTATTATCTCCAATTTTTTTTTACCAGGCCTCCCGTAAAAGGAATATTTTCTATACAACCTCCCCTTGCATCACACTGGGGGAATTCACCACTCAGTGAGTCAAAGCCCAGGTGAACACCAGAAGAGATCACCCAGGGAGGGTGTGGATTTTTATCCCCAGATGGTTTTGAGAACAGGTTAGATGAAAAAGGATCCCCATAAGAAGATCTGATCCTGTCTTGGGAACTGAGGTGAACTGTGTGCCTCTCCAAGTCCCTTCCAGGCCATTTTCCACAGCTCCAAGCCTGGAATTACAACAGGAAGGAGAATTTGGCTCTCTGAGAGTTTGGTTACTCTGTGAGTTCTGAATTTAACACGCCATGTGCTCAGCAAAGCACCTGAGCGCTGAGGATGGTGCCATGAGGTAGGCTTTTCCCTGGAATACCGAAGTGCCACTTTGCAGCTCCTGTGGAATCCTCCTGCTGAGGACACAGCAGCATCACCAAAGCTCAGAAACAGCCCGACAAGAGGTTGGGCAACACCCACAGCAGCTACCGAGAGCCTGGAGGGGCCCTGCTGTAACTGTGGGGTTACAGCCCCAGAAAGAAACTTTTCCTTTTTTTTCCTCAAACAGAGATTTGCTCCCCTCCTGTCAGCACCTGAAACGTGGGTATCAGGCACACCCTCAGGCTAGCACTGAGCTCATTGACTCATCGGGAGTGCTCAGCAGGGCCTGTTGCTCACCTTGCCTGCCCCCTTGGCGAGCCTGGAGAGCCTCACCCCAGCATGTCTACATCAGGTCATTAACTCCTGCTCCATCCAGCGCAAAGCCCTCACCTGACCTGCAGCCAGGGAAGGGGAGAGAGCAGGACCAAGGGCATGGCTGGTCCCACAGGGGTGTGCAGGCTGCTCAAGGTGTCTCAAGGGCACTCACACACTGTTTCTTCCCCATGAATTGGACCTGACTGCCCCATAACTCCTGGAGAGTGACAAAGTGACCGAGCCACCACCTGCCCTGACTCCAGTAGCCAAAGACTTTTTTTGTACATTCTCATCTGCTTTATAGTTCTACTTTTTCCTGTTTTAGCCAAAAAAGTGTTTGAGCAGAAAGCTGCCTTCATTTTTATCCCCCGTATTACTGCTTAGCTTTTATCCAATACTTTTTATTGTCAGAGCTGAAAGTGATTTACCAAGAGGGTCAGTATTTCCTCCCTGCCACCCCCCTGGGAAAACTGGGACACAAAATTATTTAGCATAAGTTGTATTATTATGGGTTCATATTTCTAAAAATTAAAGGACCACAAAAGTGCTTTTCTCTTGATTGCATACACACTGGCAATAATGGCATATGCAAAGTTATCTTCCTAAAAAATTATGATTTCTTGTCATCAATAACACTGTAAAAGTGACTCTTTGGAAGATAATGCTCCATAAATCCGAACCATTCACTCCTGCATCTGCATTTTCTTTTTCTTTGAAAAGTTTTGTGGTGGTGGGGAAATAAAGCCTACAAACTCAAATTAAAGTGGTCTCCAGCTAGCTCTCAATAAATGTGGCTAAATCAATAGGAAGCATACAATCAAAAAGTAGAAAGAGGTACTGAAACCAGAGGCATGAAAGAGGCAACTGCAGACCCTCTGGAGCTGTAGAGCTGGGTGGTGGATTAGTCAGAAGGAGGCACAAGCTGCTAAACAGAGCAGCCCCCACTTCCCTTCAGTGTACTAATTAATCAGGCATAAAAAGCTCATCAAGGAGCAGTCCAGCAATGAGAACCAGACTGAGACAAGGTTATCCTGAAGGTTAAAGACACAGGATCTTCTTTAATTCCTTAAAAAAACAAAGGGAAATCCCTCTTGCCATCCTCTCCTGACACACCACTTAAGCCAACCCCCTCTTGCAGGGGAGGTGAGATTGAGAGCTGTCACTGAGGCCTTAAATCTTGAGAGGGGAAAGTGAACCACAAGTGCTAATACTGAGGATGGCTCATCAGCTTTGTTTTTAATTTCCCTGTCCTTTGGTTTTCAGCCTGGAGCTCTGCTTGCATTTACATCGGTGGCCCTTGGTAGTTCCCTTTTCATTTACTTCACAAAATCTCAGCTCTCCAGGCAGAGTCCAAAATGAGTCCCTGCATCCAGGAGTGCTCAACGTCATGTGAGTGTAGAGGGAGCATTCAATTACAGAGGTTTTGTCCACTCTTGTGATTGCTAACTTACACCCAAAAGCTCAGGCATCACCAGAGGTGCTCGGCACTGGAGAACAAGGTCTTGCCTTCAGTTTTGGGAAATGTTGACGTCTGTGTGGAAAAAAATAATTGCATCAAATGGCAGAGGGGTTTTGGGGAATCTGGAGAACGATTATGGTTGATCTTGCACCTTGATTCCTCTTGTTCCTTGGGAAATGGCCAGTGTCAAGCAGGACCACCTTGGTTCCATGAGCATTTGGGGTGATGTGCACTGCTGCCATCTGCTGCCATGCTCACCCAGGATGAACCCTGGGTCATGCCTTGGATTCCTGCTCGAGCCTTTAGCTCAAATGGAATCTGCTCTTAGAACAGGGCTGTCAGTGGTGGGCCCTTGCAACCTGTGTGAAGCTCCCAGTGGCCACAGCAGAGAAGCAGCCTTGAGATGTCAGCTAACAAGATTCAACAGCTTCTGGCAAACAACCTTAATGTATCCCAAACCAGTCATTCAAATCCATTTTTTTATCTGCATAGCAGTCAGCAGTCTTCTGCAATTCCATTAAAAAAGTTTTATCTTGAGTCTTTAGAACTGCACCTTGTGAAGCTGAAGTAAGGTCTCTGTGGCACTGTAATTAGCCAGATCTCTAAGTTATGACTTTCCTTAGCCACCTAGGAGGTGACTCTAACGAGTACATCACAGGTACTTCACTTCTAGGTGGGTATGAGAGGTGAGCAGCTGTATTCGTCTCCAGCAGGTTTCTGTCTCCTGTGAATCTCTCCAGGGTATCCAAGGGAAGTAAATGGTGCTCCACCTTGGGCCAAAGGCTTTGTCCACATCTAGCTAAGATAAGACTACTACAAGGACAGCCTGAAGCCAAGCACCTCATGCTGGTATCTTCTTTAAAGGCCAGAACTCAACCCAGGCTTTGTGAGCTGGCAAGTCCCATCTGGTCCCTTGCAGAAGGGGCCCAAGGCTGTTGTGTCCACCCTACATGGGTCATATGAGGGGCTGCAAGGCAGAGCATGGAGTGCCAGGGATAAGCAGGCTGAGGATACACCCAGGATCACTCCCAGTGTCAGCAGGATCACCCACAACCAGCCCCAAGGGTGCTTCCATAGGTAAAGGAAGTGAATGGGAAGCAAACACTGCCTCAGGTGCCACGTTGAGTTTGTGTTCACAGAGCAAAGTCGCTGCAGTCAGTGGATCCTTGCTGGAACAGTTGGAAAGTCTCGAGTTTCAACAAGTACATCTGAGAAAGGGCATAGCCTCCAATGCCCAAAGAGAAAATTCACTGATTGGGTATAAATTTAGCACTGACTGGTGTTTTCAAAATGTGGAGACCCACCAACGTGTCAGGCAGAAATGTAATCACTTGCAAAGAAGTAAAAGGTCCTGTACATTGAACAGAAAGATTTTATCACCTACAGTTGGCTGTAGAAACAAGATTCAAAAAGATGTTGATGCACTTGGAATGAGCCCCTTGGGTACCAAACATACATCCACATACTAAGGCATCACTGGCAAGGAGGAAGAAGTGTCTTTGAGAAAAAGAATCTTGAAGACACAATAACTGTTCCAGCATCAAAGCTGCAACAAATTAAGAAGTGTCCCGGTAGAGTTTTCATCCTGTGCCTTTGTCTTGATACTAAAATGATGGCGACTGAAGGAGGTGAAGGAATGGATGCACACCTGATAAACAACTTCATGCTGACTGACATGTAGGCTCAGCCCAAAAGCTGTAAGACCCAATTAGCAAAAAAGTGAGCAGCTAAGGTGGATCATCAACTGCGCTTGGAATTTGTCAAGGTGTTACTGGTATTTTTTACTATTAATAATAGCACTGTCAGATAATACAGTTTGCCATCTCTGGTCTTCAAAGATTAAAATTTCTTTCCTTTTAAAGCTGTTAAATATTATCTTGCTTTAGAGACATCACAGGTCACTGGTTTTTCTGGCTCTTCTGATACTCAGCTACATAAGTAGTTTTATTTCCACTGAACACAGCAGACCTCTCCCTCTGGACCCAAAGCAAAACCTTGGAAAGAAGGGAAATGTGTATTCCTTGCTTGCCAAATGACCGGGTGAATTGATTTTCTTCCCTTCCTCGTAGCCATTGTTTCTCTGTCATTAGCTCTCTGTAAATAAGCTTGGCAAGGTCTCCTTTTGAAGCTGCCTTTGCCTGTTGGACTGCAGACCTCATGGAAAAGGGGGTGAACTAAAGGTGCACTATCCTGATGGAGACACTGTGAATGATGGGTGGTCTTTGAGGACACAGCCTGCCAAATCACAGGCTGTGCTGTAGGGGTGACTGGCAGTGTGAGTGGCATGTGGAGAGGGAGGAACAACAGGACCAGGAAGGTCACAGTATTACAAAATGCCCAAGTATCACAAATTGCCACTTTTGCACAGCATCCTGTACTAAAGCATTTCCAAAGACAGGTAAATTCAGATTCTGCAACACAAATAAATTTATTTTAAGGAATGGAGTCAGCGAGTGGGAAAGAAAAATCCTGTTTTAAGCACATTTTAAATGCCACAGGTACAAACTGCAGTTTGCTCGATTTAAATCCATATCACAACGATATTTAAGTGGGCTGTAGTACAGCAATAAAAGTGTCTGGGATACATTCCTCTGTATGACTGGAAGCAGCAGGTCCCTTGCAGCCACTGCTTGGTGGGGATGCAAATTTGAATGGCTATTCTTGTGCCCTTTCTTTCACATCCATCCATCCACTCATCCATCCATCCATCCATCCATCCATCCATCCACCCATCCATCCATCCATCCATCCATCCCCACCCATCTTTGCTGTGAGTTTTTGAATGATCACAACATACACAATCGTGGTATTAAAGCCTGTACAAGAGAAGAATTCCTTAGTCCAGCATCCACTCTGGTGATAGCTGTGATGTTAGTAAGTAGTGGGGCCAGTCAACATTGCTTTGGGGGAAATGACAGACATGGGAATGAACCATTTACGATGAGCAGTTTCTCTGCAAGGGGTCTGCTTCACTTTCTCAGTCAGGCTGACCTTAGTGGTATGAAACATAGGGGTTTTTATCATGAGAACAGAAACTTCATTTTGAATCAGGTGTGAAACTCTGACAGTAGTTTTTGCAATTGTTGACAGGCACACAACTGGTTAATTTTCTGTGAAAATACAGAAAAATGTTGATGAGGCTTGTAAAAGGCTGTTGAAAGGCAATGTCAAAAGCGGACAGATCAAGAAGCACTGCAGGTTTGCAGGTAAAAGACATTAATCTGAAATGCTGAAATGATGATTGCTGCTGGCCTATGCTCCTTATGTTAGTGGAGTCACAAGTTAGGTCTGAGATGAACTGAACACCTTCTGGTGTCATGTTCCTTTGGCTGCAGAGAAGCCTTGAGAAGGTGAGGTTTTATTTTAGATACATAAACCTGGGTGGGGTGAATCCACACCAGAGGGGCTGTTCTCTTCACTTGAGGCAAATCAGTTCTGAGCTTTGATTTTTAGTTTAATTCTGGAGGTGAAAAGGCAGCTTTTTAATTTTTTTTTCTAGAGTGAAATTATACTGCTTGTTATGAATTCACGCTCTTCTGAATGAGTTCTTTAAAGGACTGCAAGAGGTGCAAACATCAACTTCTTGCTGGTTATCAGAGAGACCAGGCATGTGCTAGTTCACATCAAGAAAGAAGGGTGGGAAAAAAGAAGCCCATTTACTACGTTCAGCTCTGCTGTAACCTGATGGAACTTATTGGAAAGGTTGGATTTGAGAGCAGCTCCTGCCTGTGTGTAGGAAAGCTGTGGTTCATAAAGTCACCCAGCAGATAAAGTCCTGAGCTGCCCTTTCATACAGCTCTGACGTGATCTGCTCAGGGTAGAGCACTCTTATGACGTACCCAAATTAAGTACAGAGCAGATGCAGGCTAAGACGTGCACAGAGGCAACAGCTCTGATTAGAAAATTAGGTGTTGTTGGGCTGTTCTCTGGCAATGAAGCCCACTGACCTGGAATGAGCCATGTCCGTAATATCAAGCTCCTCTTGTCACCACACATGACGACTGAAGTCATGGCATCTCTTGGGAATGTTCTCTGGCTATGCTAACTCCTAAATTCCTGGGACATGTGTGGGAGAACACTAATTGATTCAGGTCAAAAATGTGCCAGGGCAGGTTCTAGGAATTTAACAATGTAGACTATCAAATTCCAATGCCTGGGAATATTACCTGCCACTGTTTAATTTACTAGCAGCATAGGTGTAGCCCTAAGGGCTTGTGCACACACACAGACACCTATGGTGCATTAGAGGTGTTTCGAAAGGGGCCTGGCAGATAATGTAATGATCAAGAGACTGACTTAAGAACAACAACGTCACTGCTGCCTTTTTGAGTCCACAGTAGAGATTTTTTCATTGTGCTTCCTATGGCAAGACAGCATTCTCTTACATATGGACAGCAGCAAAAGTACTGCTGAGAATATTGGAGATAAATATATATATAAATGAAATATGACTCCTCTGCCCCATCCTGTATTCTGCTTCAGAAGTCAGACTTTAGAGGTGCATTTCATGCAATCTATGTTGAAAATAAAACCCCAGTTAACTGCATTTTCCTTCTGATTGTGTGTGCCAGAGAGACCGTGAGCCACTGGGGAAAGGAAAACATAGAAGGCTTATTTGTCCAGATTTCAAGGAAATTCACTTCTCCCTGTGGATTAATTCTGATTGTACAGCAGCAGGTTTTAAATGTTTGATTCTTGTTTGTGTCTGTTTTTTAACCCGTATCTCAAGAGGATTTAATTAGATTTGATGTTCATGATATGCTATTTACCGGATTATGATGAGATCAGCTGATAAAGCTTGACATAAACTTGGCAACTCGTTTGGTGCTTTCTCAGTCTTTAGAATTTAATTATGGCAATTTCAAAACAGGAAGCTTGGAAACAACACGGGGATTAAGGACTTGCTGTTGCCCCACTGGGATCAGCAAGACTTATGGCATTGGTTGTCACTGTTGTCACCAGCTCTCAGCATGCTCAGCCGTCTGGGACGTGAGTGCACATGTTCCCGTTCTGCCTAGAATGGACCAAATGCCAATGCCATTTCTCCTTGGAAATGATTCTCCTGAGGAATCCCACCAACTGCAGTGGTGTTTCATGGCTGAAGTGAGAATGGAGTTAAGTGACATGCCAAGGATATATAGACACACAAAAGCTTGGGACTTCTGTTTTTAAGCAATTTCCCAGGGAATCATCATGCTCCAGCACAACATAAAATAAGTTCAAATACACAGGGCCAGAGCAGATGGAGTTTTTCACTGTAAAGATTATTTGCATGAAAGTGCTATTTTCCCACACTTGCATTCATTTTAAGCTTTCTTTCCTTTCTACCACAAACAGCTACTTGTGCTCTGTGCCTTCTGTAACCGACCTGATGCCAGGAGCTAACACGCTGCAGTGTACACAAGCAAGCTCCTTCCCAAACCTACCTCTGGTTAAGGATCAAAAGATAGTGGTTGAAGTGCAGAATTGTTTCTTTTTATAGCTTTCCACAAGTATAGAGATCACATCTCTCTGCTTTATCTGTATTTTAAGCACCTCCTAAATAGCCTTGCAATCAAACATCTGAGCACCGACAGCTCTCGTTGAAAGGGGCTGTAAGTTACCCTCAGAAGCGACTCACAGCTCCCTTTCTTGAGCACTTTGTTACAGATGAATGATGCCAGGCAAGTGGAGAGCCTTTCTCTATTTTCCAGTGTAAGGATGTGAAGGAGGCATTTCTGATATTTTATCCCCCAGGTGTTTAAAAATTGATTCTTGCGCTATTTTAATAATGGCAAAAAAAAATGTAGATGCCTATGTGGGGACAATCAAGGGGATTCAGGAGCAAACAAGTGTTCAAAACACAGATGTGACGCATGGGATCATGTTTTAGTGGTGGGCTTGGCAGTGCTGGGTTAACAATTGGACTCAATTATCTTTGAGCTAAATGATTCTATGATTCTATAATTGCATTTGGATCTGAGGGCTTCAGACACTTAAATGTTTTTGACAATCCTGTTTCTCTCCTTCTTTGGAGGAAGCATCTGCTACAGCTGCTGGATCCACTGCTGAAGAGAAACACCCCAAGCCCAAGTATGAATCTTGTCTTTCTGAGTTCTGACAAAAAATATTTCCAAAACATCTTTTTGAATTAATTTTCTCTCCATAAAGCTCTGTGCTGTCCTTCCATTTTTAGAAGTGGTGGGAAACAAAAAAAATATCCTCTACAAAAGTAAGTATAGTTGACTAGGAAGTCAATGAGGTTTGATTCTGTTTCCACAGTCTTGCAGATAAACTGTTGATCTGCTCTTCTGGACGAGTCCCACCCTGCCCACCATCACCTGGCACAGTACCTGAGCTACTCTGCTCTGAGGGGCTCTACCCACAGTCTACGTCCTTTCCTTGAGGCTGATAATTGCTTGTCAAACTGATTGACATTTGTAGAACTGTCTTTTCCATGAGACATTACTCCCTCCACACACACCCACCAAAAAAAGAATAGACAATTTGATTTTGCACTGTTTTTCCCCTTTTAAGTGCAGTAACTTTTTCTGCCTAAAAGTAGTAATTATTTAATGAATAGTCCTTCATGTTTCCCTGTCAGTCACTCACTGTAATGAACAACTCGTTTTGTCTGCTTTGTTAACATTTAAAAAAGTATTAAACTAATAATAATAAAGATTTTCTAGGACTTTAACACACAGGGTGCCCTGCAGAATGTAAGATTGGGATAACAAGGGGGGGAGGGTGAATTTTCACTCTAGACATCAAGCAGCACTTTGTACTTTTTTTTGCGAGCTATGGGACTATTTTTCCATTGGTACTTCTCCTGTATCTTATCTTCAACTACCCTGAATAATTGGAGCATATTTAGGGGACCAAGTCCAGCTATTATTTGTTCCCCCTCTGTGAAAGTTTTTTTTTTTTTTTAAGCCAGATCTGTGAACCTCTGTTGAGCTCTCGGTATTGAGGTCAAGGCTTTTTACAAGCTAGAATTTTTATCATGAACTGGAGCCCAGAGTTAATTGTACACAAAGACACATTGTTGTTTCCATTAGGATTTACAGTACCACTGAATTTTAATTATTGGGTAACATTTCTTCCATTATAGCTCTCACTCCTCCTCCCCTTTTCGTGCCAACCCCTGTTTCTTTCAGTTGCAGCAGCTTGCAATGTAAAGTGCAAAATACCCCCAATAAATAAACAATTTGTGGCCTCAGCTTTGATGCAACATTTTATTTGTCCCTGCCTAAAACATAAAAACAACAACAAAAAAAGGCAAGAGGACAATTTAATGTGAGCTAAACTGTAATCTGGTGTTTCCTGTTTACCAGCACCGGTTAATTTTAAAGTTCAAAGCACAGCTCTAGACAAGAGCTATACAGGAGGTCTTTATCATTGCTGGAACAAAACACTCACTTCTTATGGACAAAGGCTCTAGTGGGCAGTAAAATGTTCTTGGATTCTTTCTGTGTGATGATAAAATAGACATGCTGAAATGCTTCATCAATTGCCATGAAGCGAATGTTTTACAGAGTTTTCATGCAAGAAAAACTAATAATTCACTCCTAGACTGTGAGGGTTTCACAGACTTTCAGTGACTGAGCTTTGAGTCTTTTTTTAAAGGCAACAAGCAGTCATTTCAAAAGGCATCTAATAAACACAAGACTGGATGTATTAATTGGTTTGCCTCCTAATTTTCTTTCTGGTCTCTATGCTGGAGTTCTGTGCAATATGTGGAGCCTCACTCTATGCAGCAGAGTTGACATAAGTAGCCCCAACAGTATAATGGGAAAAAATGATGCATTCAATCAATAAAAATCCCTTTTCGGAACCAATTGTATAAATACTTGGCCTCAGTTTATCACTCAGTCTCCAGCCACTTCAGTCCTGTGTGGTGTTTTATGAACCATAGATATACCTCATACATATAAAAATAATGTTTCTTGTGCTGGACCAGTCAACTTGAAATGAATTCAAGCCCCAGTGGGGGATGACATCAGAGGTGTGGTGGGTTTCCAAGCTGAAATAAACCCAGAGAGGGCCCTGGAGAGGTTTTGTGGGTGGGAGGACTGCAGTGTGTGCAGTGCACGGGGTAGGTCCCTGTTGTGTGTGTTCCAGAGACTGAGTCGTGCCAAGCGCCTGTGTCCAGTCTGCAGTGCCAATAGTCAGCAAGGAGGGAGCAAGAAGGATCTTTTAAAATGATTTTATGAATCTTTCATCCTCTCTTATTCTTCCTGCTGTGTTCTTCTCCCAGTCCCCTCTGACTTTTCTTCCAGCTCCCACCCACAGCGTGGCTCTGATTCTGCCTCAGGATAAGGTGGTCTCCACGCAGTTTTCCCAAGTGCCCATAAATTGTCTTTTACTCACCAGGTCAGAGTGTGGTCTCTGAGTGTGTAGGAGGAATTATTCCCTTCCTTATTTCCAGCTAACCATGGCTGCTGCCTCCCTGGACAAGAAAAGCCTTAGTCAGCTGCAGGGGTGGGCAAAACCTCTTGATAATGAGAAGAACCTATGAACTGGACCCTGGGGGAACCCCAGCAAGTCCTGAAGAATCACAGAGGGGCTGGGTTTTCCTCTTCTGCTCTCTTATTTCTGAACTGAGGGAAAAGCATTGATGAGTTGGGCAAAAAATATCAAAATCAAGGGGAAGTGTAAAGGGGTCTGTAGATCTGTGAGGGCTTGGATTGCTTAATGAAAACACATCCACCCACAGCCTCACTGCAGAGATGATCAGTCTGCTGGGCTGTTCTCTTGAGTTTGACTATTGTGAGAAATGCTTAAATAGGTTCAGTTTCAGCTCTTCTTGTGGATGCTATTTCTTGTGCATGTTTAGGGTGAAAATGTAGAAATTACACATGTTTAAGGACCTAATTTAGTTACATGCTTAAAAACCAAAAGTGGTTGGGAGGAAGGGACTCAGGCAACCTGGGGGCATTTTTCTGACTGTTGGCTTATTGACAACAGTGTGGGTGTGCTGAGGACAAGCAGCACCATAATCACTACAAGCAATATTGTCCTGTCTCTCAGCCTCTGCAGGATCTGGATCCTCATTCCTGCAGGGTGTGGGACCAGTCTTGGGTTCCCCATTGCTTCAGCTCTTCTGCTATGAGAATAGAGGAGTTCTAGAGGCTAAAATCTGAGAGGGGAAAATACTGGAAATCCCATGCCCCAAAGGAAAATCTTCAGCAAGATACCAGGGGTCCCCTGTTCCCCAGGAATATTGACCAGAATATTGAATCTTTTCAGTCTAATCCCCACTGCTTTCACCCCAGATACAGACACCAACCTTTTTATGGCTGGTGCCTTAACAACCTCTACCAACTATCCTTGGAAGGCACAGATTGACTCTTGAGATGAGTCAATGCCTGTCAACATCTCTGGGTGTGTAAACACACCAGTTCCTCTTAAAAACACAAGGAACAACTCAGGCATCTGGTTGAGATTTCAGAAACTCATCTGCAAAGGGAGAAGCCAACACACAGTGTAGGTGCTGTGCTGAAGGCTGCCCGTCCTTGCTCTTACGGACAATCTATGAGGCAATTCTCTGTCAAGGAGGCCACGGGACTTGCCAGGGACCCAAGTGGGGCTTAGCTACTGTTACCACAGAGCCAAGCAAAAAAGAAATTAGGGAAGAGGTAGCTACTGGTCACTGTGTACCCGTGGCTGGGAGAAGTGAGATTTCCTGTGCCCTGCTATGGGTCAACAAAGAGAACACAACAGATGGCTGTTGGACAGGGTCAAAGAAAGAAATCCCAAATGGGACTGTGCCTCTGAAAGAGCCCTCTGTGCCTCAGAACAGCAAATATGAGAGGATGGGTCACAGCTCTGTCCTGCTGTGGCATGTTGGGAAGTGATGAGAGAAGGGTTCCTGTTGTAAAAACGGCAGAAGATCAAGTCTTTCGTCGATGACGCCAGGGCAGGACTTTAACGGAGAGGTGACTAAGGATTTCAGCTGCTCTCATGCTTGCAACAGCCCAGGGAGGGATTTGGTTCTCCGAGGGGCAGAGCATGCAGCAGCAGCCACTGGTAGCTGGTGAGCAGGGGGTGACTCAGATATTTGGAGAGTGACTTTCCTCAGCTGCTTTGAAGACCTGCATTGGAACCCCCAGTTTGGCAAATATCACTTTTTCTGGTGGTGTGTGACTTTCTGTGCTTGGGCAGAGAGGAAATAGAAGTGCAGTGAGGGCTGTTCCAGCATCCTGTGACTGCTCAGAGAGCAAACCATGGGCTTTGCCACCAAGATGCCTTTTATACCTGCTTGGCAGAACTGCACAATTTGTCCCACAACTTGCCCACTGTCTGTCTGTTTCTGGGAAGCCTCATGGACAGGCAGCACTCATATGTCTAAAGAGAACTTGTTTTAGCACTTCCAGAAGAAACTTGGCTGAAAAGTTAGATCCTAACAGTGTTTTGGGAGGTGCTGTTAGCACAACTGATAGTGGCAAAGCAAATGATTCTGTGTAATAAAGATATTTTCCCCATCAATGAATTTCTTGCCAGAGCTCGATGAAATAGGATACATTGAATTGAGAGTAATTCCCAAATTTACAGAGTGGAACTGAGGGGTGTTTTTCAACATTCCTTTTTTTACACCACAATCTGAAATTTTTTTGATAAAAAAAGGAAAAAAGAAAGAGGGAATTTCCTCTTTACTCTCCTTCCTTCTAATTTTAACTGGTTTTCCTGGAATCTTTGCAACTTTGGGGATTAAACTGAGCTCTGCATGTGCATTTTCTGTACATACAATTAACAAATGCTTGTCTTTCAAGCTCTTTTAGTAAGCAAAAGAAAACAGAACAGGATTAACTTTGCTATCCTCCATTGAAAATGAGTTCCCCTACTGAGCAGTAAGCACAACCATGGAATATATGGTACTTACTTAATACACTGGAAAAATATTCTTTGTTGGACTTATGCTCTCTTTCCTAAATTATTTTGCTTGTTGCTTTTTGGGTTTGGTTGGGGTTATTTTTTGTTACAGCCAGAAGGGACAATCAGCATAATTTCCGTATACAAGCTGGACACATATATTTTTTCCAGTAACTTTAATGAGAGTCAGGTTTGTGTGAGGAATTTAAGGGTGAGTTTTTTGCTGCTCCCTCTCACATCAAAAGAAAAGTTTCCATTGACTTCATTACTGCTGGGTCAGGATGGAGTAAGATATTGGGAAATAACACTCTGAGAAGAAAAGTGGCATCAGCAAGATGCTATGGTATCGCTCTCTTATCACAGGTCACTATCAAATTTATATAAATGCAGATCAGTAATTGCACTAATACTTTGCAGAGTGCCTAATGCAGCAGCTATTTAATAAAGCAGAGGAGTAGTAGCAATGAATCCTCCCAGTGTTTTTATGCAAGTTTTATCAAGTCTAGAGAACCCACCGAGTTGGAAAGACTACTGCCCTTCATTAATGCAGTCACGAACAAAGAATAAATCAGCGTGTCCTTCAAACTCCCGGGAGTCCTCCAGGCCTACACACAGCACGATTGTAAGAAGAGGGGAAGGAAGGCAGGGAAGTCCTAAAGATTAATCAGATAATAAGGGAAATTCCTTAGTCCTGAGCACAAGGTCTTTCCCCTCCCCAGCCTCCCCAAGAACCCACACAAGTCATGTTGCCCCCGATTTGCAGGAGAGATAAGGATGCCCTGGCCAGCGTGAGATGTACAACAAACACAGCTTTATCTCGGCCGCCACTCGCCGGCTCGGGATCAATGGGCAGCCACCACTTCGACGTCTCGCAGGAAGGATCTGCCAGATGAGACACCCCCTCGTGCCCCCTCTTTCCCAGCCTTAGAAGTCCCCAGGTCACATAAGTGTGGCCTTGGGAGAAACAGGAAAAACTCTTAGCCCAGGTACGAGCCTGGGTCTCAGCAGCAGCCGAACAAACGACAAAGGAGGAAAACGCTTGGTTTTGACTGTGTTTGTTTTTTCTTGTTTGTAGAGTTTGCACCTCAAAGCTACCATTGGAGAGCAGCTTCATTCTGTGTGTGCTTTCCTGTGGGCCTGGCAGGAAAACAGAGACCAAAAGAAAGGAAAATAAAAAACCTCTAACCCTGATGCTGGAAACATCTGGATTTTTATATGTGCTTAACATCTCAGGAGAGTTTGTTTGTCCTTCTTGCCAATAAAGTCAATGCTTTTCCCTGAAATATATGGGAGCCGGAAATATATATTAAAGAGAATTATTCCTGGTTAAACTCAGGCTTGGGTAACTAATGACAGTGTGGTTGTGATGAGAAGCAGCGAGATGATAACCTCCATGAGCAATATTGTGCTATCTCTCAGCCTCTGCAGAGTTAGCTGTAATCATTGTGCAACCAGATCATCAAAGGAACGATAAGATCAGATAAGCAAAATGCTTCTGTCATTTTGCATCATTGCTACTTAAGTTATAATTATTACTATTCCTATCTTTGGTTAAAATGAGGGTGAAACCCATTTTTTTTTAAATTTACACACACACACACACACATATATATATCTCTTTCTCTCTCTCTATATATATCTATCTTTGCCCAATCTGACCCCTAAAAAGATGCATGTCCATGTATCATACTGTCTCAGGAAAATCCTGGTAACATTTCTGGTGGCTCAGTCAGACAGTTTAGCACACAAGCGGCCAAGATCCACCTTCACTCTACAGGGGAAGCCACCTGCAGACAAAAGATGAAGGAAAGTCTCCTTCAAGAAATACTCAAAAGACACCAACATGAGCAACATGAGCAATTCTCTGCAGTAGATGAGCCCTGATCTGGAATTTATGGACATGTTGGCTGGGCTGTCCTCATTCCCCAAGGAAATTATGATTTCTGAGACCCAGAACAATCATGACTTGACCAAGTGAGCGTGAGAGATGACTGGGATCACCCCCTCTGCTGTATCTTGAATGCCCCTCCCAATCTGCACCTCCAAATAGGCAGATGGGGTCCCAAAAATTACTCACCATGACATGCACTTCTATAGGTTTCAAATATGTTTAAGTTCTGTAAAAACAGCAACAATTTGGGTGCCTACCTAATCTTTTCTGAGCTAGATAGGAACTGTTCACTTGACAAACCAAGGGGTGATCCCCTGCCCAGCGAGGTAACTGAGTGTGTTACCATTGATTTTGGCTGAAAGAAGCTCTCACCCTCACCCTGTAACTTCCTTTAGGTCAAGTTTGCTTCCTATATTTCCAGCACTTCTGCTTCTGGGCCTGAGTGGAACAGACTTTCTTGTGGATATGTTTGTACTTCCCAGTCATTTGCGTGTAATTTTATGCAAACATTTTTATCACAGATCAGTTCACACAACCACAAGCTGTGTTTTTATTTTCACTGTCAGCTGAAAGCTTCATCTACATTGGGTTTTTTTCTCTCCTTGCTCCAGCATGACTACATCAAAGTAATTGCACAGGTGCAAACCTGTAATGCTCTGGATATTCTGCATTTGTGCAGCAAAATGTTCTGTTTTCCATGTACCTTATGTCGGTTCAGCCCAGGTATCTCATATTTTGCCAGCCAGCACTTTTAGAGGCTCAGTGAAACATTCATTAAGGTCATTGCAGCAACCCAAAACTTGGGCAGGCAAACAGATGTTTGAAACAATTTCTTGCCATGAGACAGAAGTAAATTCTTTACAAAACATGCAATACTTGTAAGGAAATAATTTAATCGGTGAATTCGGCAAAAAATATTAAAGTGGATCGTGTTGGTGGATCATTTCCTTGCAAGACTCGTATCAAAAGATCAAATAATGTTATAAAATCTTCCATTTGCCAGCCAATGCTACACATTCACTTGAAATGCCTCTGTAAGTTCTCCAAACAGCTGGGAGGATGAGAGGCAGCTCTGGTGGGAGCAGAGGCTGAAGGAGCAGGAGCAAAACCACCCAGGGAGCCAGCGTGGGGAGGGAGAGTCCAGGCTTGTGCAGTGTGACTGAAACCCTCTCTTTGCCTCTCCAGAGAGCAGGAACCCCATGATTACACAGGTAACAGGCAATAGTGAGCCAGAGTGCAGAGCTCAGACCAAACCAGAGTGATGAAAACCATCAGCAAGCTTCAATTTAAAATTGCTGGGTTGGAGCCGGCACCCCCACAAGAATAACGCTTATTAGGTAGCATCCATTTCATCTCATTCTCCTGGCTGATTAAATGATAACTCTTATCTTACAGAACATTGGAAGTTGTTGCTACATCACATCGTGGATTTATCAATAACTAATTCCCTATTGGGGAAATAAGTATTTCACGACTGTGTACGCAAGGTGCTCATTGCTCAATTTAAAACATGCCTGATCTGAAGTTAATACTCAGATTTTTTCACTCCTTCTTTTGGTGACTCTTACCAGTTTCAGTTGAAGCAAATAGAAATTCACCCTTTGAAGATAACAGAATCTGGAGCAATAGGAGAAAATGACTCCTCGAATGAGTCTTGAAATGCCAAGTTTCAGCCCATTGATTTTTTTTTTTCTTAGCACCATTTTAAATCCTGGAAAACAGACATTTCTGGTGGATCTGCTGAGGCAGCTCTCAGTGAACTGTAAAAGCACAGGCTGCACCATGATGCCATGAGGGGCCAGGAACTGCTCATGGAAAAGCTCCATGTTTTCACACACAAAACAGAGTGTAAGGTCTTTGTTAGTACAGCCCTGAGTATTTCACGTTATGGCTCCAGGAAGAGCAGCACATTTAACACAGTGCTGTGATCATGGACAATGCAGCTACACTCGCCCAGTGGTGGATGGCCATAGGAAAAGGGATCACGATTAACTCCATCAGTGCTGAATGATACACCTACCCTGTGTTCCAGCTAATGCTTCTTTCTTCATAAGAACAACATAAAACTCAAACTGGAACCTCATGGCATGTCAGGAGCTTGTTATTTTTTTAGTTATTAATGTAATTTTTGTTTTGCTGAAAAAGGATCAGAGCCAAGGCATGAGCAGGTGCTGCAGGATCCGAGCTGCACTGTCAGCCTCTTTCATGTGACCTTGAACTCCCAGCCACAAGTCCAGACCAGAATACACTGGAGTGTGCTCCACAAAGGAATATTCATAGAAGACTCAGATCAGTCCTAAGATTGTATTCACCATCATTCCTTTAACTCACATCTCTGCAAGGAAAACCACACCAGAGAAAGAAAACTGCTCCACCTTAGTAAAACTAATTTCTTTTTAGTCCTCCTTATTTTTTTTCCTACCATTATTTCAGTAGGGGAAATTTTCCTGAGTTGCTGGAACAAAACTGGGAAGCTCTTTGATCCAGGAGCAAATGGGTTAAAACAGCTTCAGAGTTTGAAGCTCTGTTTCACTCATCCCTAATGGAAACTCAGGGACTGAATTTAGAATTGTGTTTGTGGAGAACAAGGAAAAAAGCGTCAGAGAGGAGGCTGGCAAAGAGGGATGGTATGCACGGGAATTAAATGCGGTTGGTGTCACTGCACAGGGCGAGTCTGAACTATGTATGTGCGTGTAAGAATTTGTAGTAGTCTGTGTGCTGGCAAAAGAACTGGCAACCTGCCCTAAAACATTTAATCGGCTCCTCCTGAGTTTTTGAATCCCTCCTCAGTGCTCTGTGACAGAGCAGAACTTGATCCCCATTTTAAAGTATCGCTAAGTGAGGGGTATATGGGCTATATCTGAGGTGGTATTCAGACAAAAAAATTATAAAAATCAGTTTGGACCTTAATAGAACTGGGGACTATGTGCAGCATTCAGAACCAGCTCTTCCCACATCAGAATTTGGGAGGTTGCAGATTGGCCTGGAGATTGGTCATATGCCTCCTTCAGAGCCAGGATCCAATTTCAGAGTCCTTCTCAGTCTCCAGAACCCAACACTGTTTGCAGCCTGCATGTCATGATTTGAAATTACAATGATTTTGCTGCATAGAGGAATCAAATGAGTTGTGCAAGTTCCTCTGAAATCTGCTCCCTCAATCTCTAATATGCAAGAGAGCTTGAAGTTCCTTCCTAAGAAATAAGTGAACCTGGGTGGTTTCTTCTTCTTGCAGTGACTAACTGACTAGTCCAGCTCTGGCCATTGCCTTGGCTAATTTAGTTACTAATTTCAGGGATTAAGGATTCAACAGAAGAGCAACTGCCACAGCCTGATCTATTTGCTGTGTCTTGACCTTGGCACTGCTGAGGTGATGACTTATGGTTGCCCAAGCTGCAAAGCTGAAAGTAAGGCAAGATCTGAGGAAGGCTTCAACAGAGGACACCTGTGGGCAGACCAACCCACCCACACTGGTCCACATGGATGCCCTGAGGTCTCCTTCATGCCACAGGGCTCCTGAGCAGTCTTCATCTGTGGGTTTGCACAAGTGAACATTTTGTCTGACTGTGAGAAAGGGCTCTGACCTGCTCTGAACAGAGAGCACTCAAAACCTAAAGACACTGAAGACAGCCTGGGTAAGAGGAAGAGGGGACATCTCAAAATAGCGTTTCTCGTGTCATACGGACTGATGGAAAGTCCCTGATTGCCTGCACCAGGGGTTTGTGATACTGGGACAGCTTTGCACAAGTCTCTGAAATCCATTGGACTTCTGCAGAATCTCTGTAAGGGGAACCAACCCAGTCACCAAACACAAAAACAGCTGTGCTGAGAACTCTCCATCTGCCTCTGATGGCCTCACATGGCACTCACAGAAAAGCATTCATCCTCCTATTTACTGCAACTGACTAAAAGCATCTTTATATGAAAGCCTGGAATAGCTTCAAAAGCCTCTATCTTAGGAAAACAGCATGCATTTAACAGCCTTCCAGGAAAGTATCACATATAAACTGAACAAAACCATTTAGCCAAGGAGCACTTAATTACAGTCAGCAGACCAGCACCCAAACTCCATGGAATTCCTACATGAAGGAGATCTTCTTTGGACAGAGACTGTAAAACCCAGAAGGGCTGTGTAAATTCATCAGGCTCCCTCCAAAATGCAGATGCAGTTGAAGGCTCCTGTATTTTTCAGCTCTTCATCACTCCTACTCAGTTTTCCCTGCACCTAGGAGAGCTGCTCTGATGACTGTGCAGAAGCAGTGCGGGCCCCAGAGGTGGTATTAACTGACTGAGGCACTCACAGAATACAGCAATCAAGGTGTTTCCCTCTACTAATTAAGGTCCTGAGAGGCGTCACCTATGCTTTAATCCTTCCCTTACCCACAAGATCTTCCCAGAAGGCCACAGTAGAAAAACAGCTGCCTTCCAGCAAGCTTCAGACTTTCTATCCACCTTCACTGGAGCAGATCAAAGCAGCTGCCACCTCCTTAAAGTGGAACATTTGAGTGGTTAAACTAGGGGCCAAAGAGGGTAAATTAGTATTATTTTTAGAAAAGGTTTGCTGCCACTCAGCAGAAAACTGCCAGTGCAGCAGCATATGGCTTCAAACAGAAATATTGACGCTCTGTGGGGCAAAGGAGGCCAGCAGAGCAGTAGGAAGTAGTGTACCTCCATTGCATGTTCAGGAGGCAATGCACGGAGGGGACATGGGAAAGGTCTGCAAGGAACTGCCCTCCCAGACAAATGGCAGGGCCTGTCCGCAGCAGGCAGTGCACCAAAGTGCACAGCGATCCTCCCTGGTCTTGGGGACAAAGTGCTCCTTGGTAAAGCAGCTGAGGCAGCTCGGCACCGCTTGAGGGACTGACCCAGAGCAGCACCACGGGAAAGGGCTCAGGGATGGGAAGGGCCTGCAGCCTCTGTCACAGGCACCTGCGTTAGAGCCTGAGTCACCTGGGCTGGCACCAACTCTCACTTCTCGAAGCTGGGAGGACTCCTGAGTCACCTACCTCCCTCCTGCCCCTGCTCCATCCCTGGGGCTGGCACCAACCAAATTCTCCTGCTGATGGTTCCCATCAATATCCCCTCGGGGCACAGGGGGACCGGGCACTCCAGGGGAGCAACTGAGATTTCTCTGCTGTTTGCAGCTCTGGCTGGTGTGAGGCGAGGATGACGAAGTCCAGATTTAGATTTTTGTAGACATTTCTAGTGTTGATTAGTTTCGGTGATACTCAATGTTAACATTTGTGTCCCCTGAGTTCTTTGCCTTTCAGAACAGGACGCCTACTCGTTAATTAGTTCAGGCTTTTACCCGAAGGGTTATTTTGGGGATAGGCTGAACATTACCAAGTGCTCGGTCTGTGCTCTGACCAAGTACTTTGCTGCGAATATGGAGTTGACATCACGTCATTTAGTTCATTTATTTAAGTGTTGATTTGTGGCTGATGCACCCACGGGTAATGCTGACAGCAGCTCCAGTTTCTTCATTAAAATACAGTGAAATAAACACAGCCCTCACACCTCGTCTTTCCTTAGCTGTAACCTGCTCACACAAGGAATAGTCATCACATCGCTGATGACAGCTGAGGCCACTCAGCAGCGGGATCACTCTTATCCCTGATGTTTCTGGATGGCACCTGAGACAAGAGAATACCTGGGACTCCACCCAGCCAAAAGATGCTGTTGGTATCTCTGCAGACACAGGAAATCTCCTGCTTAATTTAGGGCATGAATGAGATTGTTGGTATGGACACAAAGCCTCCTGGCAGAGATCTGTGCTGAAAGGATGACTTGGCTCTGGGAAGGCTGAGGTTCTGGTTCCTGGACCTGCTGCTGTCCTCTGTTGTGGCTCCAGCAAGCTGGATCACCACCCCATGGTCTCAGCTTTCCCTCCACTCCTTTGCCCAGTTTTTTTATTTCTTGCAGATACCATTTTGCCCTGTGTGAGCACCCCTGGCCATGGTAAGTAGAAGATCCCACGAAATCACCTACATGAGCTCCAGTAAGGAACACAGAAACCATATTGTTCCCTGTGGCAGTGAGAAAACTGTTAACTCCTGAATGTCTCAAAGAAGTCATTTCAGAGAGGGGAAACTGAGGCAATGACAAGTATTTGCGAAACATCTGTGGTATGATAGAGAACTATCCAGAGTATCATTTTGGGTCAGACACTGACAATGGGAAAGCTAAAAGCTGGTGAAAGCAGCTCACTTCCACCAGCTTCTGGGACAGTGGAGCAGTGGAGCGAAGGTTTTGGTGAGAGGTTGGGCATTTTCCTGGGCTACAGCACCTCCTCTAACCTGTGCAGAAGGATAACACAGCTGTGGATGTCTGTGCAGGACCTTCACATGATGGGTTTGGAGGGCATAAATGAAGTTGGCAGGGATTTGTGAGAGGGCAGCAGGGGACTGAACTGGCTGACAGCAGGAGTGTGAGGTGCAGTCTTTTCTGCACAGAGAGCTGCAGCTTGTCCCGCTGCCGGATCAACATTATTTTCCCTTTCCCTCCTTATGGGCATTGTGCTGCCACACTGCTGCTCCTGGCTTATGAGAGAATTAACTCCCAGTAGTACCAGTGGAGTATAGTACAGCCTGTGATATGTACTGGGTTCCTTCCAACAGAGCAGATCCTCACTCTGGTAACAGCAGTAGCTGTCTTTAACGCTATGAGTTTGTGAACATCACCCTGATTAATGCTGTTCTCTCTCACTGATTGTGACTACCATTCACACTAGAACTTTGAATCCAGGAATCGTCCCTAAATGATTGTGGAACGGCTGCTTCTATCTGCATCAGAGTTATCTGGTTTGGGTTGCTCTCACTATCAAGATCATAGACAAAATGCATGAGAAGTCTAATCGTACCTACCAGTTCCTATCCTCCCTTGGAATTTGAGATGGTATCTCTTCATAGATCCTAAACTGGCCCATCTCCAGCTGGAACTGCTTCCTCGATCAGAAGGAACATTGGGTCCCCTTAAACCTGGAACAACTTAAAATTCTTTCCCATCACAACAGCTTTGACCTGGACTGCCTTCTTTAAACTGCCTCCAGAGTATTCTGTTTCATAACCAAATTGTTCATTATTGTTGCTCTTTCCAAACTACCTTTGATGGGACTCCTCTTCGACTTCTGCCTTGTTTAGAAGCAGTTTTGATGTCTCTTTTTGGCCTTTCTGTGCCTGAATGACCTCTGTATGGGAAAGCTGGTGACAGCAGAGCAGCACCTCTTGTGATAAAAGCTCTCCATATTCATTCTGAGTTTATAAGTGAACAGTAACATCACGCTACTTTAATTATATGTTTTCCTGCGCCTTCTCTTTCATCTTTCTGTAACTTTGTCAAGGTTATAAACACACCTAGGCCTTAAGGCTCCTTCAGCAAAGATTGCTTTCAAATCCATCTACGCATTTTCCTTCTATGGATCTCCGTGTTCTGTCCTTCCCCAAATTGCAGGGCTGCAGTAAATGCCTGGGAATAATGCATGTGTATAAAGCATAGACTATAAAACCAGAATGGTGTGATGGCGTTAGCAAGCACCTCTGATGAAAGATGAACACAGAGGCTGCAAGAGCCTTTCTCACATGTAGTTCTTGAGTGCTGGCAGACTTTACATTGTTGTGATGCTCTGGATTATTAAAACCTCACTGAAATATCAGCTTGTTTCACAATGGGTTCCCATTTTTCACAGACCCATTCTTTGTGTGTTTGGCTGACAAATCTTGTGAAGGTTTCCTGTCCCATACTGGATTTCTTTTGAAACTGTTGTTTTAATTTGCCTTGTATTTTTTTCTTTTTTTTTGGTTCAATGAATGTAGAATGGATTCACTGGGAAGACATGGGATTTTTCTGCAATATAACCATTATCCTTTAAGAAATACAGTCTTCTCAAAGATGCTGCCCCTTTAAACAAGACAAAAAGAAATCAACCATCGCCTGGATAATGCTGTTCTCATCAACATGCAAGGAGCTTGCTTGTCTGTCACATCGCCCACATCTTCTCAATCACTCCCTTTCATTTATCCTATTATGCCCCTATTTTAACTCATGCTGTGGCTGATACTCAATGACAGACAGAAGAAATCCAGCTGAGCATCACCCCTCCTTTGCTTCCCCACAGGAGATGCAGTGTAGGACCTTACCTGGCAGAGACCAGTACTCAGGCACCTGATGGAACCTGAGTGGGGAGAGACTTTTTACAGCTAGAGGAAAACACTGCCAACCCAGAAGGATCTGGGTGATGAGATGTGTTGAAGACAACAGTTTTTCTGACTTTTCCCCCCTTTTCCATGTGTGAAGAGACAGTAGGTGTTTTGCAAGCAGTTGCAGTTTGGAAGACATGATCACAAACCCTGACTAATGTTTGTGGCTGGTGGGTCCGTGGCAACAAGTCAAAGCAAGTGCTAATTACTATGGCTATTGCTGCTAATTTATTATTTAATTTCACTGTATTAGTGTGGCATTGCAGGGCCCTAACCTGGAGCCATGGCCCCACGGGCAGGACACTATCCAAACACAGAACAAAGCAACGGTCCCTGCTGCCACGAACTTGCAACCTAAATATTCTGGTGTGCTGACTCCTGACCTGTAACCTAGAGGTGTTTGAGCCTCCTGACTGCAGGGATCCCAGAGCTCATACTGGTCTATGTCAGAGAGCAGTGGAGCTCTGGGGTTGAGCAACGGTGTTACTGACCCAATTGCCCAACCAGGAGGAGGTACCAGCCTGGGCACTTGCACATGCAGGTGGGGAGATCTGTGGGAAAACAGTGGGGCTCAGAGATAAATGAGAAGAATACATATTTCTGGTCTTCTGAACCTGAGTCTTAAATCTGAGCCTGGAGCAGTTTGCTCCCGTTTAGAAAACACAACCCCTTTCACATGGCTGATTCATGGCAGTCTCCTCCTCAAGCTGTCTAGCACATGTCTACAAGCTGATGCATTGATACACAGCAGCTCAGGATGGAGTTATCCCTCCCTGGCATGTGTGTATCTGAACGGCAGCCAAATGGAGCAGCCAGCTCCGAGGCTGCTCTCTGATTGATCCAGTTCATGAAGACCTGCCCAGCGATTTCCATGCGTATCCTGGGAAGATTAACACACCATCCTGTCAAGCAGTGTCCCACAGCACTGCAGGAGAAAGCCTTCAGTTAACCCTGTGTGCTGCAAACAGCTGGAACTGGCCGCTTTAATGAATCTGCTGGGTTTTCTGTTATAAATGATCCAACTGCATTCTGCTAATTGTGTTTCCTGGGTATTTCTTCAAGACATAAAATAATGCTGAGAGCCCATGGGTCTTTCTTTTATTTATGTCAACTTAAGGCACTCTGAGCTTCCCATTCTAGTGAGAACCTTGCAACTGTCAGCGATAATAATAATAAAAATACTTAGAGTTACCGTTTCTGTATCTCCCTTAATTCAACAGCAATATAATTACCTAGAATAATTTCTAATATATGAAACAATATAAGCCAAGATTCTGGAGGGCCTGGATGGGAACTTGGCTGTTGTTTTCCAAAGAAAAAGAGCTTCCACTCCTTCTGTACAAGAAGACTCATGCCTATTACCAACAGTTTAGAGTTTGCTGTTGAAACAAACTTAATCTCTCTTTAATTCTATGTTTTATCTTGGATTAGGCTGTCCTTGCTGGGAATTCAGAGTCTCAGGGTGGGAGGAGGCAGTGACCGATAGGACGCACGGATCAGGCTCTGTTCAGACTTGCAGGCACTGGGGCAGTCCAGCCTCACAGCAGGCTCTGGAACTCCATCCTCAGGATTTGCTTCCCTGCTTTGGCCATTGCTATGCCAAAGTCAGAGGCAAGTGAGTCCATGAGGATGACAAGGAGAGAGAGAGTGACAGAGGGCAGGGGAAATCAGTGTAAGTGTGCTCCAAAGCAGCCCCTGCCTCTGAACAGCCTCACAGCTTGGAAAAGCAACCCCGCCTGGCATCTTTCAGAATCAGTGTGGATAATGTGGCACCGGGCACTTTGCTGGGTTATCTGAGGTCAGCAGAGTCCGACCTCTGGAAGGGAGGAAGAGGGAAAGCAAGCACAAGACTGTGCCAGGCAATGCACTGTCACGGCTTGTTCCTCAAGCCCCAGAAAACTCCACACCCATTTTATTCTTCACTGTTTCCTCATCAGCCTTGCGTGAGATGCTCCTGGGCAATGGATTTAGGAAAACCCTGTCATTTACACCTTATGGGGAAGGAGTAGCAATCTCCATGGGAACGGGGCTCCCCCAGCCCAGCTCCACCCAGTGGGTGAGGATGGATGAGCTGCCAGCTCCTGGCACAGGAGCAGAGGTGATGGAGGAGGACGGACAGACGGGTGGAAGGCACACCTGTGGGAAGGTCGCTGCTGCTGGCTCCTGTTTGCTCGCCGTGGAGAAGATTTCTCTCTGGCTGACTTACAAGACAACATCTGGCACATGCATAAAGAGAACATGATGGCTGATCACTCCAAGGGCATTTATCTTCATGAATGAGGAGGAGGGGGTTATAGTGGTGGAGCCCCAAGGAGCTGGCCTGTCTCTCCTCGCCAGTGAAGATTAATGTGTTGTGGGATGTTGGCTAACACGTATTGTGCACACTGAGTGTACCTTTCCTTCCATCCCCTTCTCCTTCCCCCAGCTCTCCTCTCATGGACTAATGGACTAATACAGCTTTGAATGATGACAGGTTACATGGAATACACTCCCTCACCCCTCAAAATGCAGGGGAAATCTGTAGCAAACAAAGTGCTTAAAATGATTAAGAGAACCTGGATATCCTACATAACTAACTCCTAACTGAAGGGAAGAGCAGTCTATAGAATTTCACATGTTTATCTCTCTAGCATAAACTGGACTTAGAGTATCTCCTCTTTTCAAATATATGGCCCATAAATTAAATTCTTACATTCTTTTTTTTTATGTCATCCAATTAAAAGGCAGTACCATGGCTCACATTTTTATTTAAAAGAGCAGACTGCTTTCTTCTAATAGTTCAAGAATACAGGAGACTTTTCACCCAAAATCAAAGATTTTTGAAGATGGGTGGGTGCATTAGATATTGGTCTTGCACATATCTTTGTCTTGTAGCAGTAAGCATTCAGGTGCAAGTTAAATGCAAAATCACTGCATGCAAAGGACAGAAATGAGAAACGGGAACAATTTATAAGAAAAGACAATGAAATGGCAAATCTAAGTTGATAGCTGCCTAACTTGTACCTGTTGTATACTTTGCCTCAAAACCATGGGTTCAAATTGTGTAGAGGCTGAACTGTGCAAAGCAGCTCCACTTGGAAGCATTTATTTTACAGGTTAGATCAATGCTCTTTGTACTCAGTGCAGCTCCAAGCTTTTGGACAGCTGTGGTTTTTGGGAATGGAAAAAGCCAAGGAGCACGTCTCTCTCCAGGCCCTGATCCCGGCCACTGTGGGCAATGGCAGGACTCCCTGCTTCACTGCTGGTGAAACATCTGGCTGGTCCACACAGGTCTAGAAAGGAGAAAATAAAATAGCTATGTAGCTACAGGAACAAGGGAAAATGCAGAGCCTTTATGGGGGGATGAACATCATAAACATGACAGCAGGCATGAGATGGGAAATAAGAGGGATTAGAATGACAGGAGTTTGTGGCTGAACTGGGAAGAGAAGTACTTGCATTTTAAAGTGTCTTGAGGCAGAGGGAGCTGACAAGGACAGGCAGAAGTATTTGTAAGCATTAAGGTGAAAGATGACCGGCCTTTCTCCAGAGGGAAAGACACAGGAGCACACCCTGTCCTGCTGCAATCTGCTACCACAAAGGTACCAGATTTACAAACCCTCCTGAGCATTTACAGGTGACAATTATTCTGGAGAAGGGCTACTCCTCATCAAATCCATTTTCTCAGCAAGTCTATCACTTACAAAGTCTCATGTAGGAAACTGTTAATCTACATAAAAGTGAAAGGAATGTCATGCAGAATAGCTTAAAATATGGATCCCCCATCACACAGCCTGTCATGTCTTCCTACTGTATTTCCATCACTGCAGACAACATAATGCCACTGCACCAGTCATGTTTCAACTAACACCTCAAGTCAGGTAGACACATAACAGGTTAATTAGGGGCTTTGGCAAATTGAGTCCACAGGCTGTAATTACCAGCACTCAAGACCTACAATTTCTGTTTTAATTAAAATAAACAGTGTGTAGAAGCTGACATCACACCAGAGTAACCAGTGTGTAAGTCACAGTTAATTATATTAAGCTGTGGCCTCCATCATAAAAAATACTCAGTTTGGATCTGGATTTATAGAGACTGACTTTACCATTCCAGCAAAGTTTAATTGCTGTACAGAGGCCACCGACTGGTCTGGACAAGTCAGCGTTGGGGTGACGGGATATGCCGTGTGTGGAAGAGCTCCTTCTCCTCTTGAGGTGGAAGCAGGCAGTGCCAGCCCTTGAATCCTTCCTTCATTGCCTCCTGCCAACCTTCCACACCCTGACAGGTCCCAGTTGTGCCCCATCCACACTCGGGCTGCCTCTATCACATCAAAAAGGATGGAGAGCTGCTGCCTTTCCCAAAGAGCATGGCCAGGGAAAATAAGCCTGGGAAAAAAGCTGAAAAATGAGCTTTTGGGGAAGGCCTGGGAGATGGGAGGTGTAGGGCTCTGAGGTGCTTTGTGCACCTCTAAGCTCAGGGAATCCCCCAGCGATGGAGAGCCAAGCTCTGGGTGCCTGAGCACACCCAGGGCACGAGTGGCACATTCATCCACTGCATCCAATAAAAGCTTCTGCTCTGGCACAGCTCTTGCCTTTCTCTCCTCACGCACTCCCAGGTAATTCCCTTGGCAGTGTTGCAGTGTAACCACGACCCACACTCCAGCCTCTCATCCGCCACCTCTCCCGCTTCTCCTCCTCCACCCAAGCTTCCCTCCCAACCCTGCCTTTTGTCTCCTTCACCCACTTTCAACCCTGGGCCTCCTTTGATGCCACCCGACGTGCGAGGTGCAGCCAGACCCACCCTGCCCAGCCAAAAACACACCTGTTTTGCAAACCAATCCAGGTGTATCGGACTCACGCTGCTCTGGGATCGCTTTTATTGCGTTTCACAACCCCGCTGCCTGGCAGTCTCCAGCCGGAGCAGCCGTGGAGGAGCAGACGTCTCGCGGGCTTGCCAGGACTCCCAGCAGGGCCGTGCAATCGCTGGGCAGACAATTAGCCATGCAGCAGGGTAGAGGTGACAGATCTCAGGTTTGTACTTTTCCAGTCTGGTTACAAGTTGCTGCCAGGCGTCCCCACAAGAGTTCAGTCAACCCATGGATGAGGAAGCCCTCGACAGGCTCCTCGCAGGAGCTGCGGGGGACTCACCTGAGCTCCTTGTTGCTACTTGGAACTGCCAAGGACCAGCAATAAAATACGGGAAAAATTGTCTGAGCATTTGCTGGGGGATGTGGTGGTGACTGAAGCTGAAACTGCAGGACAGTGCCGTGTGTCCCAGCTGTGCCATTGGGGATACTGTGAGACCCCCTAGAAGTGACACATTCAGCTTCTGCAGCAGAGCCTGGGGAGTGAAACCTGCTGGATTTCCATACGTCCCTATCAATGCACTTTACCTTTAGGATTGACCTGCCTGCGGAATCCCTGGAAAACAACATTTCAGTGGAGCTTTGATGATATAATCTTCCTGGGGAGGGAGAGATGAGGGAGCGTAGGGCAGGGAATGCTGCTGTTTTCTGTTGTGAAAGGTGTGGGCCTGGTTAATCATCCCAGGCTGTTGGATGGGCAGCTCAGACATAGGACAGACAGCATTTTTCTTTTGCTTTTTCTGAACAAGAAAACATTTTTTTAAATCATTCTTTATTTCAGTCTATTTTCAAACATGTAAAAGCTATGTAAACTGCCATTTTTTTAGGTTTTGCATTAACCTAACCTCTTTTTTTTTTTCCTGAAAACAAATAACATGCTCAGGCAGTGTAAGTGGAAACAGTTGCTCTTTATTCATTCAGTCACTTCAGGATTTGTTTCTGACTTCCGCTAACAGTGGTTGATCCTTATTTAGTTATGTATGGTTTCCCTGCTACCTCTCCATATGAAATTTTGACTCTCTGTGATGTTTTGATTAGCATATGATTAACCAGTAATTTTTTCTATGCCATAGGCCTCATACTGAAATTCTCCTTTTCAACATATCTTTCACTGTCCTGCCACTATTTCCTAACAGTTGCTGCAACCTGCAGCTCAATTATTTTCATTTCCACGATATTTTGAGTCTGGCCTAATAGAAGCAGCATGGTGAGCTTTAAATTCAGCAGTTAGTATTTAAAATAAATCTCATTAAATACTGCTGTCCAGCTGGCCATGGGTATTGCTGTCGGCTTGTAGCTCACCTACAAAGCCCCACAGAAAGGTGGTGTTTGTTTGTTTGGGGTGTTTAAATGCAGGATTGCTCGCTGCTTTTGGTAACCAGGTGAGACACCCCATGCAAGCTCAGACACCGGTGTTTGGTGTAGACCTGTGTGTTGCCCAAGCAAGAAGATTGCCCTGTGCTCCCTGCCGTGGGTTACTAATGCTTTTGGCTTCTGCAGGTGAAAGCAAAGTGACAAAGCAAAGTCACCGGTGCCCAGCCCTGAGAAGGGTGAGCTGTGGCACTGCCTGGCACTGCGGGCACTGGCAGAGCTGGTGTGATGTGGGCACTGCCTGACCAGAGTGACCTGGAAAGCCGAGGGTGCTCCTTCCCCTCAGCTGAGGAGGAAGAGGAGGAGGAGGAGGAGGAGGAGGCAGGGTGGTGACTCAGAGGAGCAGCAGAGCCTTCGTGGCTCTCCCGCACACCCTGGCTGGGCCCATGGGCTCTGCCAGCCCCTTGCTGCCTTCAAAGCACCCAGATGTAGAAGAAGTGACCTCCTCGCTGATATGGAATTCTCCCCCAGCCCCCTGCTCCTCCAGAGCCACACACACCAATTTTGGGACATGCCTGAGCCCTCCTGCCTCTGCCCCACGGCTCCCCAGCCACCCCCTCAGCTGTACCGAGTGGCAGTGACAGGGGCACAGGGTGGCTGCCCCAGGCAGCGGCACTGCACTGACCCAGGGCAGGGCCGCTTTCTCTCCTGCAAACCAGCAGCCAGGACAGAGGCTTCTAACAGCCAGGACACCCAAATTACTATTGTTTGTGCTGCCAGGATACCACAGCGTTATTCAGGGTTTTATGCCACTGGAGGGAGGGGCCGTTCCACAGCCGTGTCCTGCCCAGCATTTGGGCTTTCACTGGCTCTAAGGATGTGTGGTTTTAAATTATTTTACCTAATTGTAATGAGCCATTTGGGTTCTTTCCTCCTCTTTTTAGACCTGTTGCCAGGCAGTTTGTCCTGAAAATGCTGGTTATAGTGTTGTGTTTTGTTTTTTTTTTTTTATTTTCCTCCTCTTATCAAAGCAGGATGCCAAGAGACAAATTTATTGTCCTGTGTAACATCCTCTTTCATATCCTCCCTTCCACACTCCAGGAAAAGCAACGTGCCTGCACACCAGGCCCTTGACAGGTCAGATCAGGGAGCAGGCAGGAGCAGGCCCCAGTCTATGCTCATGAGAGGCTGCAGAAACTGGAGGGATGGGATGAGTTTTCCCCGACTTCATCCAGCTTGGGAAAGGAGCCAAGATCCCTCTTGAACCCTCTGTCCCTACAGAAACCATATACCTTTCATTTGGTGTCCATAGCTGGTGATGTGAGGAGTTTGGGCGCCTCTGAGCAGCATGTCTGAGATTTTAATAGGGAGGCCCATCTTTTGGAGGGAGATTGCTGAGTCTGGAGGGAAGAGGAGAAGGGAAGAGAAGCACAGAAGCAACACAGTCCAACCATGTCCTGCTGCTGGGACAGGGGCAGAAAATCCTTTTCACGCTACTGGAGTTTTGTTGTCCCTGAATCATAATCCATTTTAATTCAGGTCATAATAAAAAGACACCTAAATACTCCTCAATGAGTGAAGACACACCATGTGTGTTCTCTTGTGTCTTCTCACAGGGCAAAGTGTGTGATGGGACCACAGGTGCTGGTACTGACCAAGAAGCTACAGACCCCATCATTTTCTGGTTTGTATTTACCACATCCTTGGTCTCAAGGGGCTTTATTAAGCCTGATCAGAACTGCACACTTTTGACGAAAACTGAAGTCCATTTACATCCACTGAAACTTTAAAAACAAACCCCACTCCTGCTTTTATCCTTCTGATCATTTTGCTCTGGATGCACCCTCAGGCCTTGGGCTTGTAGGACGGAAAGCAGCTCCCAGTAACTGGGGGGCTGAAGCCACCCTTCCCTCAAATATTGCCATAAACATTTCCAACAGAGTAATGTAACAAGGAGGCACCTGTGTTTCCAGAGCCCAGCATTGCAGAGAAATATCACCTCTGGCCTGCAGTCTTGCTTTTGAAGTGACCTGGCTGTGGGCATGATAATGGGTGAGCTGCTCCAACCTCATTAAAGCCAGTGGAGAACCTCCCATGGCTCTAGGGAGCACAGGCTTCAGGCTGCCAGTGTGCTGGGGCTGGAGCAGACCACTTGGAAATGTCCAAACAAAGGGAAAAAAAGTAAAAACAAACACACTTGCTAAAACCAAGGGGGTGGCATCTCTGTGGGCAGAGAAGGCTGCAGGCCATGGGTGCTCATAGGTAGCCAGGATGTGCTCCATGCAGCTCCCCTGGGGTGTTCCCAGTGCTGGCAGTGTTTTGGGGGACTGTCCTGCCTTTTTCTCAGCTGTCTCAGCAGGTGCCCTGTGTGGCATTTCTCCCACAATCATTATGTCATCAGCTGGATTGCCTTTGGAATTAAAAATAGTTTCAAACTGGAGTGGTTTGGCCATGACGGGTCAGCTGGTGGGAAAGGAAAAGCCCCTTCTCCACCCACTGGATATTTTGGAGACCTTGTGCAGGCAAACAGCCAAGGTGTGTGAGTGAGGAGCTTTATCATGGCAGCACTTGGGTGAAGCCAGCTGGGAAAAAACAATTACTTTTTCATAAAACTTTCTTCTATCCCAGTACCTGCATGTTTCAACACACTTGGGGAACTCAGTGCAATGAGTGACATAGATGCTGCTGAGAGACCTCCTAATAAAACCATATTTTCCACATTTACCCCAATTAAGAGAACAGGAGTCAAAGCAGGTTGAAGATTTCAGTTCAGTGAGGTGTTTTGGAGGGGGCAAAAGTGGGTTTGAGAGAAATTTGACTTATCAGTGAAAAAAAGTGTACGTGAAATGAATGATATGAATATCCACACATTTTTTGTTGTTATTGATTTCTGCAGATACTGAGAGTTTTGAGTTCAAGCGAAACTTTTCTTTTTACCATTTGTATTCTTCTAGTGCTGTTCAGCCACAATTCCAGCCCATGCCAGCAGCAGTGCTAAGGGTGACAGGTCAGGTGTCACATCACTCTGAAGATTTTACCCTCCTTTCTAGCAAATCCCTTCACTTTTTCTCTGTTGGGGAGGAGCAGGACACGACCTGCTAAAGCCAACCCGAAGTGAACAATGACTCCAATTCCTAAACGAGCAAAATACTGGAAATTCACACAATTGCAACATCAGGACCCCTTTAGAGCCTCAGGGCAGGGGGATTGGAGGACTCCAGAGCTGTGTGTGCCCCAGGCAGGGTGCCAGCCCCGCAGGGGTGCTGCTTCCCTCTCCAAGCCCTCTGGGGTGTCTGTGTGCATCCCCTGTGCTGCAAGGTCAATGCTCCCTTTCCCCTGTGCAAGCAGCTTCTCCTGAAATGACCATCGTGCTGCCAGCTCAGGTTTTGTGGCTGGCCCTTCCAGCTCTTCCCCCTCACATTCAGAAAAGAGGAGCAAAAGGAAACACCTTTGGCTGCAGTGAATAGGTAGCAGTTTTTGTACTTCCCTCTGCTGCCCTTCCCAGCCTGGTGACGTGGGGATTTCTGATATTTCCTGAGCAGCTGTTGGACACTACACCTTTAGGAGCTCCAGCTCTGACTCCTCCACACCCTTTCCCCTTCAGCAGAATTCACACAAAACCAGGGATTAAAAAAAACCCCAGCTATAAAAGCCAGCCTGGTGCTCACTTGGATGAAGTGGCTCTGCTCTCAGCTGCCTTTGAAAAGCTGGTGCACCCCCAGTGTCTTGGAGGCACTTTTGGGGTCAGATGGGCAATTGGAGCATTCAGACAATATATCCCAGCCCCTCCTGAGTTTACTGGAATGGCTTCTTAAATGCAGGGTGGATGATTTTACTAATTTGGGGCCTCTTCTAAAAAGAACTTTTCTTTTTAAAAGAATCTATGTGCTGTACTCCTTCTTTCTTTCTTTTTTTTTTTTTTTTTTTTTTTTTTTTTT
>VZTH01008357.1:685772-840175 GCA_013397815.1 Aleadryas rufinucha | reverse complement strand
TTTTTTTTTTTTTTTTGTAGTATAGCTTTCTTCTAAACAAATGTTAGGATCCAGGTGCTTTCTGCCATCTGCATTTGGAGCCAGGTTGAATCAGCCCTGGCTTGTTCTGTTCTTGGTAGCTGCAGCTCCTCTGACACCTCTCAGATCACATTGACAGGGAAAACTTTTATTCCTCAGCCTGTAATTCCTGTCTCTGTGTGTGGGACAAGCTCACACACCTTGTAACTATTTCACTTCAGCTCAGAACTCATCTCCTCATTACCCAGATATAATTACATCTGACAAAAGTATTGAATGCACCAAAGCACAAAGATAAAAGACAGAGGGATTAAACTGATTCAGGTCTCTCACCCCTGAACACTATGCCCCCATAAAGAGCTCAGGGAGGAAGAGGATAAATAATTGTTGAAGGATCATTGCCATGATTACAGGGTATGGTCTCTCGTATGGCACCTGAAGACTCAGACAATTATGGAAATTATAAATAAAAATCAATTTCAGTACTATAATGGCAGCACAGGGATATTGTTTTTTGTTTGTTTTTCTTTTCTAACAGGAAACCAGAGAGCCTGATATGTGACTTAACACATTTAACTTTGCATTACAGGTGGGCTTTCACAGGCGCTTAGAGACAGCCTGGCAGCTGCCATGAAGCCTATGGCTAAAAAAAATAAATAAACAGGAAATCATTTGAGAAGCATTGATAACAATAACATCAGCACTTCTGGAAACAGGGTCAGGTGAGGGGATGCCCTTGCTGGGGAGTGATGAGCTGCCATGGTCAGGGGTGCAGGTGGGGCTGGCGATGGGCAGCCACAGAGGGTGTGGGGTCACCCAGGTGCTGCTGGTGCCTGGGGGTGCTGCTTGTACCCCCTCAGAGTCCCTGCCTGCCCCGCTCCTGGGCAGCAGCCTGCCTGCAACAGGCCTTCCATAAACTTTGCAGCAGGGTTTATGTGCTGCTGAAAACTTGCGAAAAGGTCGTGGCGAGAGGACGGCGCAATTTTCTCGTAAAAGCTTTGCTGACGCATGCCAGGGAAAAACGTCAGGAGTGAAGGAGAGGCTGTGGATCACTGGCTGAAAGTTGCTTTCCTTGTCATCTCTCCTGTTTTCTTTTAATTAGAAAAAGGGGAGGAAAAAATAACTGAGGTGTCTTCTTGTAACAAATGGAGGAAAAGAGAAAGTAAACACGTACAAGAGTGCCAAAAAAAATTACCTGGGAAATTCCAAAATGAAAGTATTTTGTTTAAAAATTTCAATTAAGGTTGCTAAGTAACAACAGTGTATCTACTTATCAGCTCATTTACAAAATCTAAGCACTGAAAAGCCAAGACATTAATAGTGGTGGAGATCATAAATCTTATGCTGCCGACATAATAAGCGTACATGCTTTATTCTTATCAAGTACAAAGAAAGTAAATACATATTTCATCACAACAAGCTTAATGCTGACCTCTAAATAAATAGCTGTCTTTCATTAGCAATCGCAAAATAAAACATAAAGCAAACCCTATTAAAAAGAGCCATAAAAATTATGTATGTAGACACTAATGACACATATTGATCAGCTTCACGTGCAAAGCCATACGCATGCATAATTCTGCCACAAATCAACATGGTTATGGGTTTTTTTTTCCTCAAACCAGACATTCCATAATATTCTCAAGGAAACACAATTATCAAGGATTAACTAAAAGTCAGCTGTCACTTTGATAGATATATATGTTTTATATAAACACTCTTGTGAGCCTCAGTATTCACCGTGTCTCTTTAAGAGCACTTTGCCATTGTAACAGAGCTTACCAAACTAATATGATTTTAAAGGTCAGAGTTAGGGCTGCTGAGTTCTGCTGGGACGTTCTGCAGCACTGTGTTTTATGCTTCATAAAGCTCCGTCTCTCTGCCTAGCGCTAATTAGGATAGTCCCCTGTAATCAGTGGCGCCATTCCAATTTCCATTAGCTAAGTTTTGGACTCCAAGGGCTGTTCCTTCCACGGTTGCCCCATTTCAGTCGAGCACTTCGCCATATGCCAGGCCTTATGCAGGTGCTTAAGCTCGGAGAAGTGCTTATGTTTAACTGTTGGGATGGATCACGCAGGCGATGTGGGAACACGGAGGAATGTGCTTGCCAGACCTCAAAACCCCAACTCTAAGGTGCTTTCTCAAGCAGTCTTTGTATTTTTCGGGCATTTTGGCTGTTTCCAGGGGACAGACACAGATCCTCCAGCCAGGCCCATGTCAGCAGGTGTCTGATCCTCTGTGGAGGCCCAGCAAAACCTGGCTGGAGCAGCACAGACGGATTGGGGAGGGCAAGGGCTGAAGGGGAACGGCACAGAGGCCTCGATGGACCACGGTGGTCCCCAGGGCAATTCGTGGTTTGAGCAGATGACATAAATTTGTCACAGGTTTTAATCAGCGTTGTCAGGGCTCCACATCCCAGCCTGCCACGAGCCAACATTCCTGGCTGTGCCAAGCTCTCCCAGCCGAGCCTTCCCACATCACATCCATGGACTGAGACTTTCTGCTGGATGAACAACTGATTTTGACTCCTTGTAGGTAGCGTTTGCTCTGCAGTTATTGCCACAATATACCAAATCCTTTTTTAAAAAAAAATCACACTAAGTGCACCTAGGATCATATTGTCGCTGAAAGAAACTTCTGAAAACTCACGGATAATAGTTAAATCCATTCAGCTTTGAACACTTTAAAAACTGATCAGACCTCTTTCTTAAAGCCCTGAAGTGCTTTTAACTCCCACTGAAGCCAATCAGGGCTCTTTGAAAGCAGTGAATGGCAGAACTAGCCCCTGAAACATGTGAGCCCAGCTACCGAGAGTGGAAGCAGAAAATAGGTTACCCCTCCCAGCACAAAAATGCAGATGTGAATTAACGCCACATATGTAATGACATTTAAAAGCTACATTCAGTAAATCTTATTCAGAGTGAGGAAGAAATATGAAAGAAATCCATCAACATTAATTTAACTCAGACAAATAACTATTACTCAATGTAAGCCAAATTGCAAACTGCAAGGACTCATGTATCAGTAAATTTTAATGATCACTCCACCCCCAAAAATGTTTAGACAAAAAATGGATAAAGCAGTCCTTTCATTCAATGGCTCATTTACAAAAAAAAAAAAAAAAAAAAAAAAAGAAAAAAAAAAGAAGAGAGCAAAACTATGCTGAAATTTGAATTAAAGTGTTCATTTTGAAGTAATGAAGAACTATAAAAAATCTCTCAGGTTCTTAACTTCCCTCCTCCTGGGAGAAAGAGAAGGGAAGAGAAAGAAGCGTGTGTAGCTGGTCGTGTTGTGCAGAAAGTGAGGCTTTTTCAAAGCCTCTCAGCTCCGCTGATGAGGAAAAAAGTTTTTCTTTGAAACTAGTTACATTTCCCTGTTTCCCCCTCCCTTATTTCTTGGATGGAGCACAAGGGAGCAAGGGGTGGTGAGAGGAATAATATGTCCATGTGGGCAGAGAATAACCAGGAAGGGACTTCCCTTTAGAATTTCTTTTCTTGTACCTTATGAGTAAGCTCAGAAGGGATAGAAAATTGGGAGAAAGAGGGGAAATCCCCCAGGCTTCTTCCCAGTAGCACGGATTCACATTCTGCTGCCTCCTCTTCCCAATAATCCCCTTCATTTTCCCCACTGCAAGAAAGGAAAGCCTGTGCTCAAACCTGGAGCAATGATGATGATGAGAGCAACATCGGTTTCAGATTAATTTTGAGAAAGGAATTATCAATTGAAATGCTGATTGCTGCCGTGGCCCGTCCTTTTCCTTCACCTGCACTGAGAGCACACTGCTGTTGGACATCGATGTGCAGTGATGGGAAAAAACGTATTTTAAGGCAGAGAGGGGGTAAAAGTGTGTGTTTAAGATTTCTGAACAAAAAGTGGAGGGAATACCCTGTGTAGGCAAAGGATAACATACACCAGGTGCTATGCATGTGTCAAAGATATTTTTTTAATAAAAAATAAGCAAGATAAAGGTATTTTAAACTTAATCATTTTATAGACTATAATCAGTTTGTGTTAATCTGTCTAAACATGTCAGTGATGACAGCACTTCCTAGTAGCCAGATAATAAATCAGAGTCTAAGAAGCAAAGAAATTCGGAGGCTTTTTATTTGGTATGCTTTGTATGCTGGAAGAAGTAATTTATATCCATTTAGATTCACTTGGATATATTTAGTCTTGAGTCTGAATTTATCTTTAAAATCTCTGTGTATGGGATACTGAGAAAGAAAATGCATTACACCTGCTGATACCTGCCTGTGTGTCTGTGCCACTTGCACTGTTTATTTTAGGAAAACAAGTGGAGGTTTTTGGTTGGGTTTTTTCTTTTCTGATCCCTTCAAGAGGGTGCAGAACTAATTTTTAGCTCATTATGGAGGTAATCTGCCTTTGCTTATTTGACTTGGGCCGTTTCCATAACATCTGCTTTCGTGCAGAGGCGCTGGGCGCTCCGTGGATGGAAGCAGCTCTATATGTGGTTACATTCACATGTTGTTCACTTAATGAAACCCTGGCAATTGGCCCATGTTTGAAACACATCTGAACCACAGAGAACTGCTCAACGCTGCTGCTGTCCAGGAATCTCGAGAGGAGGGACATGACATTGTCCGTGCTTCCTTAAGGGAGCTCAGCTAAAAATATTGGGGAAAAAAAGAGTGCACATGCTTTCCTAAAACAACCAAGAATGCGCAAGGAAATTCTGGATCAGATGTTAAGGGGTGTTCTTAAACAGAGATGGAGGAAAGGTTCTTGCCAATGCTTTTAAATTGTTTCACACTGAGTGGTCTCACCCATTGGCTCTCAGTGCCCTGCACAGGAATCCAGGTTTTGCCAGGCTCAGGGGCAGAAGTGGATGGACTTGTTTCCAGTCCTTTGAGTCTAAACCTGAGTCCCCAACCCACCTGTGCAGTTCCCTCCTTCCTTCAGTGACCAGCACTGGCACCCGCTGGGCAGCACAGGAGCTTCCCCTTCCACAGAACAGGTCACATGGAACATGCTCTGGTGCTTTTCTCTCTCTCTTTACATACATTTTCAAATGTATATGATTTCAGCTGGCAGAAAAAAAAATAAACTTGCAAACAGAATTTTTTTTCCTGTGAAAACTACAGAAAAATTCAAATTTTAAACATTTTCACCCAAAAGCAAAGATGTCATTTTGTTCACTGTATTTTTCAAGATTATTTCCATAATTTCAATTAATCCATTTAGTCAGTGAAGTGAGGAAGGAGGCAAGAAGGTTCTGATGTGGAACAAGAGCTATCAAAGGTGAAGTTAACTATTAAACTCTTGTAATAATTTTCTGGGGAGTAAGTATGACCATACAGGACTGTTCTTCCCCCCTTGGGCAGTGCCAAGGTAGGAGCTGGCCTTTCCCGAAGCCACACACATTCCTTGCTGGGATACAATCCCCATCGTGTGCTGTTTGCTAATGTAAAGGTATTTGTACTCCCCGAATCACAGCAGAAATAAACTGATCTGTTCTGAAGCCAACCCAGACCCAAAGGCTTCTTTATGTATTTATTCACAAGCTGCTGTTTTATTGCAGGGCATGTGTCAGCCAGCAATTCATTCCTTTCTGTTACAGGGATTTCATGCTATGGGAAGTGATGGGGCTGTTTGAATAAGGCAGCGGAGAAAGCCAAATGCTTGGGGCTCTCAGGAGAGGCAGAGGGACAGGGCAGGGAGAGGAGCATGCCAAGGGGGATGGAGAGGCAGAAAGCATCTCAGGGCTCATGCTGTTTGCATCACTGCTCAGAGTGCCACCTCATCAGCAGGTAATGCAATCCACTCAGGATTGCTTCACGGAGCTGCATCACTACCAGGAACCGCTGAGGTCAGTGGGCGTTCAGGTGGAGATGCCCTGAGTCAGAGAAGACATCAGCTGATGGAGCAGATCAAGGGGCTAGTTGTGATTTGATTTCTTTTTTCCCAGGATAATAGAGGTTAATCTCCTGAACTCCAGCCTGGCGAGATGAAAGTGCTCCTGTACCACACTGCTCCCAGCCCGTGAATCGAAACCAGACACGCGCACGCACAAAGCGCTGTCCCTTTGTGTTCATCTGAGACATCAGAATTTTTTTTGGCACTTTGAGCCCAGCTCTGCTAGCAGCTACATATCTCCAGAAGGATTTCAATGCACAGACTTGCAAGAGCAGATTTTGGTCTTCAGCAGGGTCCGGGTTGTGGCAGCTGGAGCTGCTTTCCTCGGGAACCCCCATCTGGGCTGGGCGAGGGCTCTGGCTGTCGGTGTCAGCGCTTGCATAACCGACCTTGACATCTTCCAAAATCTAAACCAGGAGAGACTGTGGCTGCACAAGACTGTGTGTGGGTAGGTGTGTTTGAGAGAGATAATTATTGGGTAAGGCAAGAAAACATTTACCTACTGCTGTAAAGTGTTCTCTGAAGACAAGAAGAATCCCTATCCTTTAGCCTTTTAATTGATTTTAATTATTCAAAGCTCTTTCTCTCCTTGCTCAAATAGCAGTGTGATACAATATTGTTGCAAGTGTCTTAGTGCCTTTTGAGATACTTAAATATGAATAGCTGGGAAGCTGATGCCTGCTCTCCCTCTCAAGCACACAGCCAAATCTTGCTGTGCAAGGCAGAGCCCACTGCACAAGAGCCAGATTATTCTAACAGCACTCTTCATTTCATGGGGATTCATTTAAGTGGATTCCACACAATACTCTAAAAATGTTATGAGAGATGATTCTAATAAGGCAGAAGCCACTACGGCATTTAAGGGGAATTTAATCTTATTCTCCTACCACATAAAAGGGAGAGAAGTGCTGACATTTCAGCCCACCACTGGCCTGTTTCACAAACAGTTCAAACTGTGCTTTTCCATTATACAGCTGTGTATTCCACTTATACACATGTGTAGATTGCATCAAACCCATTTTTCTCCTCTGTGATCCCTGGTTCACCTTCCTCCTCTTTGGAAAAGGCAGACAGAGAGAATGGCCTGGTTACAGCCTTCACAAGCAGAAATGACTCTGGTTTGAGGAGCTGGGGTGTGCTGAGACCTGGCAGTGGTGTCACAGCATTGAAGGGGCAGCACAGTGCATTGCTCTCACGAAATCCCAATGGTCAGGAACATTAAAGTGCGTGCTGGCACAAGGGGAGCAATGCTCCAGCATGCACTGGGTTATTGCTGTGATTCACTGCTGGATAAGCATGGCTGTCCAGTCCTCCAGAGTGGGAGAAACATGCTGAACCCGTGCTGTTGCTCCTCTCAGCTGTTCTGGTTTTGGCTATCCTGTCAGAGCCCTCTGCAGGAGCCTGTCCCAGCACTGCAGTGCACTGGGGCACTCGTGTGGTCTCACTGACTGGTTTGTGACACCATGAGCACAGAGATAAATGTAGGAAAGTCATCAAGCCCTTGGCAGCTAAGGGATGCTCCTGAAATGTTTAGGCATGTTCACACAGAAGTTCACTGGAAGTATTTGCAAAAGAGGGAGGCCCTATTCACCCCAAGGAGCAAAACCTGCAGTGGAAGCAGCCTGGTTGGAAGTGCAGGGCTGCCCAGGTGCATGGGGTGTGACCCTGCTGAGCCTTCTGCCTCTCATAGGCATGAACAGTCCTTCCACACAGGCTGGTTTGCTACAGAGGACTTCCCACCCCAGCCTTCCATGCCATGCTTGGACCTCCTGCTCCTGTGTCACACCACTGCTCTGAGCCACACAGCCCCAGGGCAAGGCTCGGGGTGCCTGAAGCATCAGAGGGCTCCACTGGGTTTGCTCTTCCCACTGCCTCTCCCACTCTCTGTTGCACAAACCAGCCCTCCTCCTTCCTGAGGCATATTCCTGCCATTGTGCTTCCCGGGAGTTGGCTTCCTGGGGCAGCCTTCATCCCTGTGATTGAGGTGATTTACCCAACCCTATTCCTACTCCTCCCTCTGATAATATTAGCCTATCTATTGCATATGCCAGGTATAAAATTACAAAGGTTATTACCCCTCCAGCCATCCTCTGGAGAGGCTGTTTTCCCAATGCTGTCTCTGGTTTAGTGGAGGTCTTGGCAGTGCTGGGTTAGTGGCTGGACTTGATGACCTTAGAGGGCTTTTCCATCCTAAATGATTCTGTGATTCTACAGTAGATCTCTAACAGAGGGTGGTGGGTTCAACACTCAGCCAGAAGGTGCATATACAGAGGAGTCTGTGGGCTGTTGAAGATAAGGGCCATTTTTCATAGAGGTTTGCATAGTATCCACCAGAAAATGTCTTGCTTTCATTTGTTTCTTTAGGCACTACCAATGGTGCCAAAGAGATCAGCCGTACGAGCGTCAGCTTTTGTTCTTTGTGTGGTGGTGATGATGCTGTTGGGTGGGATGGGAACACTCAGTGTTTGGCTTGGGGATACCCCAAGTGCCTGTGCTGAGTGACAAGGAGCTCAGGGAAGGGGGTACAACCCCTTAGTTTGCCATTCCTGCTTGATCTGATCCAACAACCTGTCTTAAAGTAGCCTCAATATAAAAGGAAAGGGAAAAATCCCAGCTAGGAACCCCAGATTTGAGTCTTGGCACAGCCAAATTTCTTTTCATCCTTATGCAAATCAGACAACTCCTGCTTATTTCATCATGAAGTGGGAGGCAGGGTAAGGCTGACGTAGTCTGCAGTACCTCCCAGGAGTATTAGGAAGGTTAATTAGTTAATGTTTCCAAAGTGTGATTATACAAGTGCCAAACAAAACTAAAAACAAGAGGAAAAAATGACATGGGAAAGAAAATAAATGTACATAAAGCCAAATTAAACATAGTTAAGGGAGGTAACTCTATGATATTAAATATGAAATTGTAGGATAAAAATAGAGCTTGATGTAACTTATATGAACTACAGAATGCTGAGTGCAAAACACTTGCTGGCTGCACTGTGTGACCAGACAGACTGATTCTGGAAAGAGAGCTTTTAGTTAAGTTTTAGGCTTCTGTGACAGTGATTTATTTTAATGCTTCACTTTGCATTTGTGATTTCAAGACCTCTCTAAGTTTATGTAAATTCTAGATGCTAGGGCACAAGATAAAATCATGGCTCTTACTTACTTTTATAGTGTCACATAAATGTGAAAAATTGAAGAGTTGCTCCAGGCCAGCATGCTGCATTTTGACACTGTGAGAATCTCTGTATCCTGCATACCCTGCTCTGATCAGGGAATATCTGTGTGAGCGTGTACAGAGGAAGAAACAGAAAGCAAAGGACAAAGCAGCTCACATTGTCGAGGATCCAGAAGCAGTGCTCCCTCATTCCCAAGCTATTTCACCATGTGGAACAGCAGGTAAACAGGACTAAAAAAAATTAGCAGGCCTTTAAGGATATGAAATATTCTCAGTGGGATCCAAACAAGATCAGAATATTTCTCATGAGTCTGTCAGTTGGCAAACTCAGAATCGATCCTCTCTCCATGCAATCCTCAGGCTGAGATGGGGCTAGCTTGGAGTGAAATTGCATGGTGGAAACATGCCTTGCTCTGCGATTTTGCCTGGTTCTGTAATCAAATTTCACAATAATGAAAACTGTAAGTCAAGAAATTGAGGAAATGTCATGAAAAAGAAACCCACGAAATAAATATGCACTGAATAAATCCATCCACATTAACTTGGGAGAAACAGGAATAGTGGCTAGCACAGCACGTCTGCCTTCTCAGCTGATCACTGAATCACAGTCTGACTTTGAGCACATCACTTAAATCTTGCTTAGCTTCGGTTTTCTCCTCCAGGAAGGGGAGAGAACAAAGGATGTGTGTGCCAGGCTTGCTCCGAGCAGTCGGTGCCTGGCTGCCCACGGCTCCTGCAGCCCCCGGGCTGAGGCTGAGGGAGGTGCATTCCCGAGGAGGCTCTTTCAGCACATCCAAGGCAGCACCACATTCTGGTTGACTGATCCTCAGGCCTGGTGACAAAGAACTGCAGCGAGGACAACACCTGTGTGCACCCTGGGGTGCCTCTGGGCATTTGGAACCTGTTGGCCCCTCGCTCCTGCCGTGCTGTGTTTTTCCTGCTAACGAGCCCCAGGCCAGCTCTGCACGTGCAGAGGAGCTGGGGAGCCTCTGCATGGCAGGAGCTCGGTGTTCCTGCTCTTACAATCATTGCCAGGCACTGCTGGTGGCTTTAAACACATGTTGGCTGTGTGGCACCGTGTGTCTGTCAGGGCTCAGCTGCACACTGTGGTCTGCACTGGGACCAGTGCCACTGCAGAGCTGAAACCACTGAGGATCCTGTGGGTTTCATCCCAAATCCTTGCAAATGTGGCTGCAAACTCCGAGGAATGTGTCAGGCTGTGTCAGTCACACCAACCTTCACCCATGCATGGTCGAGGACATTGGTGCTCTTGTCGTGCTTGCACCAGTTTCTCCCCTAAAACGGGAGTGTGGCAGCCCCTGTGCCAGTCTCTCTGCCTGTCCTCAGGGTCAGGGGACAAGTATCGCTGGTTATCTGTGAGAATTGTGTGCTACACAAACTAAAAATTAATGTGACATAAAATGAAAACTCTGGAGCCAGATGAGGCCAATCTTTCTGGTACCACAGGGAATCCTTCAGACAGTCCTGCTCAGATTTATTCCCCATGCCCTGAAATCCAGTGCCCCAGCTCTATGATGCCTGTTTTCCCCCAAAGGGAAATTTCCTCCAGTTGTTTTTTATTGCCTGGAAGTGACATTTATACCAACCCACATTTACCCCTTTCATGCTGTAGTTAAATTAACATGCTTTTCCTCCTCCAGTCCATGAACTTCCAGTGCATCAAGCTGAAGGGGTTTAGTTCATTCCACATCCCATAAAAGCTGTTCTTAATGGCTTTTTTTAACCTGAGCAGTCCTGTAGATGCCATTCCAAGGGCCTCTATGTGACAGAAGCCAAAGAAATTGCAGGGCAGGCCAGGTTAAAGGAGGCTCTACTGAGTTAGTTTTGATTAAGCCCACTTCTGAATTTGTCCCAGTTCTCTCTGACATACACACCTTCTATACCTGGTAGCAACATTCAAAGCACCCTGCAAAGGAGGAGAGAGGAAGGGGAAAGAAAATGTGATTATGAAACATCAGAGTAGATCTGATCATGTCAAATTCCTCTGGAGAAAAAGACAGAGAAAAAAAATTGCCAGCACACAGTGCTTGAAGTCAATAAATGAAATTTACCCAATTCAGCAGAGGCATCAGGGAAATCATTCTTGATTTGTCTTTGATAGGTTGACAAAATCTCTGTTAAAGTTGTTTTAATGTGTTTGTAACTAGGCTTCCAAATACATTGAACCCAGGCCAGATCTCAGCTTAATAGGACCAGTCCTCCATGTCAATCAAATTTGTAGCTGGTGAGAAAAATGAACCTTTTTTTGTGCCCCTTGTTCTCAAGTTGGGCAAAGAGCCCAAAAGTGTCTGAGGTTTTACTTTGCCAAGCTTCTGAAGGAAAATTTACTTACAGGAATGAAAATGCCTCATGGCTGTCTGTAGCACAATGAAACAAGTCAGGCCAAAAACTGCCCCCAGACATTTCCTTGTGGCATCTGTTGGAGTCAGCAGTGCCATCATGTAGGTGAGCTGAGGGCAGAATTTAGCTTGTTGATAATGGGATGAGGCATTATGAAATGAAAGTGTCTTCTGCCCTCTGTGTCGGCAACATTAATGAATTAATTCGCTGCCTAATTAATATACAAAGCCACAGAGTGCTGTTGGCAAATTAACTGTCAGCAAGACACGTCGCTCCAAGGGTGATTGGGTATTTCTTTTTTCTTCACCCTGCTTGTGTCAGGGGCAGAGATCACGTTAGGTGCTGAGTCATGGAGTTATAATGGGAACTACTGGGGCCTGAGCTCTTTGGAAAGGAGCTGCTGCTGTCCTCTCCATCTCTGGGTGCAGGAGACAAAGGTCAGAACTCCATCCAATGTGAGGCACTGCAGAAGCATTTCTCCCTCTTTTTAATCCTGCAGTGACAGTCACCACCCCCTCACCCCCACTTGCTTTATAGTTGAGAAACAAGATTATTTATATTAAAAAAGGCTAAATATATTAGAACTCAGTGCCATATCTGTGAAGAAGAGCTGAAAATCTAGCTGCAATGGTATTATGTGAATCTGTGTCTGACTTTCCCCCAAATTTGGTCAGAATTTTTAAAAGGGGTCTAGATTCACAGCAAATCAGAATCCTGACTGCTGTGTTTTTAACATGGCTGATGTTAAATAAAAGTGAAATGCATGCTCGGACTTTCTTGAACTGCTTGAACTTCTGAACAGACTGACAAAGAGCAGAAAACACCAGAAGATCAGGGAGTTGTGCCATTCAGATTCACCTCAGGAGTGAGCTCAGGACTCAGCTTCCCCTCTGATCACATTTTTAGTTGTGATCTCAGAGTACACCACAACTTCAAGTAAGGCCTCAGCTTTTCAGTATGTTTCTACAGAAATCGGGCGAAACAGCGAAAACTTTGGCCAAAAATGAGCTCTGGTGCACTTGAAAGACTTTGTGAATCATTTCTGCAAAGAGTCGCACATTCATTAGTCAAAGCTGGAACCTGGCAGGGTGCAGTGGGTTGGTTACTCAGTGCACCCAGAGCTCAGTACCCAATCCAAACCTCCCTGAATCCTCTGGGAGCTCTTCCATGCATTCCTCTGGGCTTTGGACAAATGCTTCAACGACAGCTAGCCCGGGATCTCTTTTCCATGCACGGTACAGACGGGGGTGCTAAGGAGAGGAGACAGTTGTTTACAAGGAATGCTGCATCTCAGAACAAGGGGAAGACATGATTACAGAAAAAAAAAATGGCACCAAATGTTTTGCAAATCTGATTCTCTATCAGAAAAGTAATTTCACAACTGTGTAAATACACAGTTATTCTGTGCAAAAAAAATTTTTTTAAAGCTTTGTCTTGCTAATTGCACAAGAGGCTCCTTTGCTGTGATGAAGAACATCTGCCATCATTTAGAGCAGACTCCAGTGAGCATTTGCACTGTGCTCTCTCTCACAAATGCATGGGGACAGGGAGGGGAGGAACTTGGTTTGTTGGCTGGATAAGGATTTCTACAGGGAAAATAGGGTGGTGGAAGCTCAAGGAGAGCTCTGACCCATTGTCCACTCTGCCTAAGGTCTCTGATAGACACCTTTGTTAGAGCCATGAATGATCAATGACATAGCCTCCTCACCTTTCCAAATTTATCTCCATGGGCTTTCTCCATTCCACATGCAACAGAAAGATTATTCCCTTCATAGTAAATCTTCATATGAAACAGAGTCTGCTACCCTTTAAGAAGGATCCTGCATTTCACAGAATATTAAAGCTGAATTTGATTAGAAGCTTAGCAGGAAAAGCAGAGTCACAAACAAGTGGACCTTAAACTAACTGGTACCTTTGTATTGACTTCAGTGAGCTGTGGGCAGCACCTAAGGTATAAATGTATGAGTTTTGATACCTCTTTATCATTAAAACATGGGATGAGTGACTAACTACAAGAAAAAGGAATGAACTGAACAAAATTCCTCCACAAACCAAAAATAATTGACAGCTAATGAAGTATTTCCAGCGAATGAAAATACAAATTATATGAGAGCTATCCAAGCTGCTACAACAAAAATGCCTTTCTGCCCTCATTATTTGTCTCCCCAGTTTGACAGCAGTTATCACTTAAAAGGATGTGCTTCAGGTCACAGCTGCTATCAGCAGGACACTCTTTAGCCATACCTGCTTCACAGTCTCCAAAACTGTAAGGGATTTGCTGTAGGGTTGGTGATCTGAGTTTTTAAAATTTAATCATAATTGTTTTTCTGTATCAGTGTCTTAGTTATGCAGAACTGTAGCTTTTGCATTTCAAATCATGGCAAAAGTGTATTCGTAGCATGCAAAAATAAAAATAATCTTGGTAATCAGAAGCTTATCAAAGGGGAGATACTGACTGTGCATTTGATTCATCTGCTGAGACAACAGGCATTGTGCTTTAGAGCTGTGCCACTCTCCATGTCACATCTACTGATGTAACTGGCTCAGCTGTGCTCCTGCATCATATCCCTGCTGCTCCCCTCCTGCCCTGGGCTTGCAGCAGGGACCTGTGGACTCCTTTAACCCTGGAAAAGGGAGAAAAGACCCATGTGATTCCACACCCAAGATTAAGAGCCCAAGTTAGGCAGGATTCGACCCTTGTTTTGAGGTGGTTGAGATATAGGGGCTGTTTTAGCTCAAAGCCTCTCACCAGGGGGAAAGAAGCAGAGAAGAGAGTGATAGTATGAAGCATTTGGGTGGTTGATAAGTGTAAAAGATGATCCTCTGCAAGTGTGGTCTGTTTTGAAAAAGCTCGGTGTAGGCATCTCTAGTATCCCCGTGAAGAAGAGAGAGGAGATGTACGTGGAAGAAACGGGCAGCAACAAACCAGTTTTAAAATCCAAAACAGTGGGTTCCCTATGAAAAGCCAGAAGCTTTAATTTTTTCATAGTTTCTTAAAAAATGAATAGTTCAGACTGAAGCAAAAAAGATCTGTTCTGGGCTCTCTCGGCCACAAGGCACCATCGATTCCTACCTTCAATGCACACCGGTGTCAAAGCCAGTTTGTCAATCCACCACCATCAGCACACTCACTTTGAGAGACAAATGAAAAAAGCCCAATGAAACCTCCTAATCTGCTGCTTGTCTGGGCTATTAGCAGCTCCAGAGCTAATGATGGGTGAACCTCCTAAGGTCTGAGATATCAATGGGAGTTATACGTTTGGATCAAGGACATGATATGACCCTGATAAATTTAAGACAGAAAGGTAGATCAAAATGTGGGTCAGGCAGTCGTTAGTGTTTCTTTAAAGATGATAGAGGAATGGTTTTTAACACTTCCGAGGAGTTTTGTTGATGTTCTTATGTGCGCTCTTTGTTTAAAAAAATAAATACATTTTTCATGCCTTCAAAATTCCAAGCTGCAGAAAATTTCCTCTTGTGATGAGAAGCATTCAAAACAAAAACATGTGGCCTGATTTGTCTTTTATAGAAATCAAAGGCTGTATTCTAAAGAGACTTCCTTTACCACACAAATGTAGCAGATGTTTTTTAAGATTATAGCTGCACAAGCAATCTACAGTTTGAATCTCAGAAGCATTTAAAGTATTTTTTAGAGGAAGAGTTTTTGTGTTATACTGTGATAAACTGCAAGCGAGTGTGAAAGGGATTGTCTAAGACAGGTAATTAAAGTAACAGTGTACAGTAAATTTGGCCAGCATTGTTTTCATTCAGGAAAATAAAGTCAAAAATGATCAGACCATCCCAGTCTAATGTTTTGCTAGTGGGTTAATTAAAACACATTTTCAATGTCAAAGGTGAAGAGATTAGATCTATGGTAAAAGCAGCTCAACAGAACAATACAGCCCAAAATGTGTATTTGCATATGTGTTGTTAATAGGACGTGGTTTCCACTGTTGTTGTCCCCAGTGAATGTCTGTGTGTGCACTGGGGCCAAGGGCTGGGCTGGAGACGTGGCTGATCCTGTGGAGGTGCACCAAGAGGATTTGTCGGTGTGTTCCAAGTTGCTTGGTCAAGCTTCAAGCAGAAATGTCAGGTCTTAATCCTGCTTTCTTATCCATAATGTTCTTTTTCCTAACTGTGAAAGCTCCTGCAGCTCCTGAACAACTGAGTGACCATCTCAGGGGGCTGTGAACCCTGGTCACCTGTGGGACATTTCTGACAGTCTTAAAAAATTGGCTCCTGAAGTAGTCTGAAATGGGAAGTGAGGACATAAACCATGTCTGCAGCCTTTTTATTAGATCTAAAGAGTACTGGCCACTGCATATTCTAGTGAGATTACTGAAAAATAAAATAAAATAAAATAAAATAAGATAAACAAGCAAATAAATAAATGATAAATAAATAAACAGGCAGGAAAAGATGAGGAGTGAAAAGACAGATCATGCGAGGGGGAAGCCCTAAGAGGCAGTGTGTGTTTCACCATCCAGAACACTGCAGCAATCAGCTGCATGGGCTGTTGCTGGGTGGTAACGCTGAGCAAATTCAGCCAGGGTGCATGAACCCTGCTGTGCTCACTGCTGTGTGTGCCTGGGGCACAGGGACAGTCCTGGCTGTTTGTTTTAACATCACCATCATAGAAAAGAAACTGCTTGGTCACTAGCAGGGGAGGTGGAGAACACCAGACTTTGAGAGACTTTAAGCCAGAATTAGATATCACAGCTTCTGCTCTCTCAGTAAATGTGAGAGTATTGCTGGCAGGAAAAACCACTCTGTCATTCCAGGATGGCTCTCCCATCACAGCAATCTTTTATTGATTTCTGTGAACCATTAACCCACTCTTTTCAGGAATTCAGTAATGGATGTTGATGTGGCTTAGTCCTGCTTCTCTGATGATCCCTGATGAGGAAGATACTGGGCAATACTTGCTCAGGGCTCAGTGCAGTGTGAGCCAGCACTTCCGGGTGTGAGCCATCCCACCTCGTGTGGTGGGCTGTGAACTGGGATCACCTCTGTGTGGCTTGGGAAGCTCTTCCTTATCCTCTGCAAAGCCACCCTCATTTTTCATTTGACATATCTTTACTTTTTTTGAGAAACTTTCAGATGTAGAGTTTCTTTCCTTTTTAGGAAGATTTAATCACAACCTATTTGCTCGACAAGAGGAAAGCAGTAAGGAGAAGAGAGAGGGGGGTATTAGGGAAGGCAAGTGTGGCCTTTAAACCTGTTTTTTTTGGTGACAAGCCACTCATGTTGTCTGGCGGAAGTGTAACTTTTGTGTTTTGCTTCCCTCAGTGTTGGGCAATCCATCCTGAACACACTGCAAACATGTTCTTGGCCGTGTTTGCACTCTCACTGGTTTTTCTGATCCTCGTGGTTATATACTAATGGTATCTTCTCTGCACAGATGAGTCTTTGTTTGTTTGTTTGTTTGTTTGTTTTTGGGCAGGATGACAGCAGAACAATCTGCAAACCAGGGGCAGGTTTCCTGGTGCAGGAGGTCAGGCCCAGGGAGGAAGGGAGAAGTGGAGGGCAGGGGCAGGGAAGCAAAGGGCACAGTCGCTTCCCCATTAGCGCCAGCACTTCTGACATTTGCTCTGTCGCATAGCTGGGAGCAGCTGTGTGACTGCCCTGTCCCCTCTCCTCAGCAGTGGAGTTTTAACCCAGCTCTAAAAATATAGGGAACACATTTTGTCAAAATGAGGAAACTTCTCATGTTGGAAGCATATGTGAAAACACAAGATGGTTTTCTGCACCAAAAAAAGCATTCGTAGCACAACTTTCTGTGTGTGCTGATGCTCTGAGAGTGTGTGCTAAAGAAAAGAAAGCTTGGGGTTAATTAACCTTTTTTTTTTTTTCCCCAGCAAGGATGGAAGTTTTGTCACTTCTGAAATGTTCACATTTATGAAACTGTCAAGTGGTGGCAGATACCACCCAGGAGAAATTGTTCATTACCCTAATGATTGCTCCAGAGTACAAGGTGGCACAATTTTGGAACTGTCAAGAGCAGTGCTAATTTTTAAGAGCTCCAACATTCTAATTGCAATGCATCACTACCAGTACGTGATCCCCTATTAGATGCTTTTTCTCTGAAGATTGGAGAGGACCACCATAATGATCATGAAATTTCCAGCCGCTGGATAACATTGTCCCAAATTCTGGCTTCAGTTATACCACTCAGAATAATTTCACACTCCAGATTTGTCAGGTTGTCTTCTATAGCTATCATGTAGACACATCCATATTTTCCACTGGTTGCAGGATAGAGCATAATTAGTTTATCAAGACTGGGCCAAGATGATGAGGTTTCTTGTCTGCCTTCGAGCCAATGACAACTGCTCCTGGTTCCAGGACTTGTTTTTCTTGCTGTTCTCACTTATATGAGGTTATAAGCTGTGGCCCTGAATTATGAGAAAATACCTAAAAATGAGCCATGGCCCAATCCAAAGGCTATCACACACCTTCCTAGTGGATCATTGTTCATACACTGCTAAACGTGGGAGGAAGGTTTGTCACGACGCTGGCAGAGCTGAACTGTCGAGAGCTGACATCTCACTAAAAGACATCTCCATTAACTCAGGCCAGTGAGAGTCCCTGCCCTATTTAATTCAGGCTCCCTCACTCTTTAAATGAGATATTTACTGGAAGGCTGTACAGCACTGCTTGCAGGATGCTGAGTGCAGAGAAACAGGGGAAGAGAGAAAATGGAAATGTGAAAGGAGGCAGAAAGGCTGTTGGTGGTGGTGATCAGGGGGTAGCTAAGAATAAAAAGCAAAATCCTTTGTATAATCTGTACTTTCCCCACAACTCTCTATAGACATGATATCAGAATGTGTCCAAAATAAATAGAAATTATCTAGTTGAGTAAATCCTCAGAGAAAGTAGGATTTAGAAAGTTAATATTGTGCATGTTAAAGATCTGACCTATTGCTTTTCCCCTGGTGAGCAAAAAAAGACTCAGGATGCTGATGATAAGGCTGAGAAATAAAGTCATAATTTCAGTAAGAATGGAAACAATTTTGACCCTGATGGATTCTTTAAAATAAATCTCAGTGGTACCAGAAAAGACCAGTAAGGATTGCTGGAAATGGGTGATAGATTTCCTTGGGTGTTTCTAGATTTGTGCCCCATTCCTTCACTCCAAGAACCAGCCCTAAGGACGAGCAAGCAGAGCCAGGGTATTTCCCACCTAAATTTAAATATCTTGTTGAGGTACTTGAGGTCTGCTGGCTTTTCCAGCCTCCTATTTTAGTCAGTAGAGAGACCAGCCTTGGAAAATGCAACCCACCTGGGATAGTTTCTCTTCCTCCATTGACCAGAGAAAGGGTCTAGACTGCTGATGTCACTAAACCAGGTGTAATGAGTCTGGATAAAAGTGAGCAGCAACAGCCCAAAGCTTGGAACTTTTGCTAGGAAAATATTAAAAAAGTGTGTGAAAATTCATTACAAATTCTGCTTGTATTCTCAACTACTGCTATTAGTTTCCCAGGAATACTGTAGCAAATTATTTTAATGAGGGGGAAGTCATGGGAACATCTGGGGTTTTTATTGAAAGCAGGAGAATTCTATATGGCTTGAAAGAAAGACTGAATAATTTTCTAGGAGATAAAGCTTTGTTAAATGTACTCATACATCAAAGTATGGGAGGAAAGAACTGCCTGAAACCTTTGGTTTCTGCTGTTCAAGGACATGGAATGAGTGAACTATTATCTCTTCTGGATTGAAAGCCTATCAGCTAAAATCAAATTCTGAATTCTCACCTCCAAATGTAATAATTCAGAAATCTAAAACTCTTCTAATCATTGAGCCAAAAAAAAAAAATCACTATATCATCAAGAGGGTCTAGTCAAAATAACGTAGATTACAAGTAATTGCTATGAAGTGTTGAAGAAATTTCTTTTTTCACAAAGCATCTGCAGCAAGTGATTTGAACAGTGTCATAATCTGAGGACAATTTATGAAACAGATAAAGCAGTAAAATTCATTGATCACTTTATGTACTTTGCATTGTCAGAGATTGGCAAAAAGCTCCAAAAGCTCCTGCTCACAGCTCTGAACCGTGGTCAGGGATGTTTTTGACCACTCCTGACCAGAGAAGGTTAACAGGAACTTTGAGACTGATGGCAGCCTGACCTTTCCTGAGGGACTGACTGCCTGGGAAAGAGGAGGATGACAAAACCTTGCCCCATGGCACTCTGGGGCTGTGTTTGGGTCAGGCCTTGAGCGAGGGAAGGGCAACGGCTCTGTCCTGGCTGTGCAGTCAACCCTGCTGTGCACCAGTGAACCTGGAACAACAACCCCCAAATGAGGAATCAATTACCGGTCACTGTTCAAAAAACTCCTGTGTACCTCTTGTGCCAGCAGCCCAGCCTTGTGTTCCATGTGTGGAAGGGCTTTTGAGGGGCAGCAAGTCCGTGGCAGGTTTCTGTTTGAGTATTCATGCTGAGGACATTGTGCAGCACAAGCCTACACGTTGCTCTTCAATTAATTTTCCATTTACATCCTCCTGCACCTGACACATTCTGTTTGCATTGGGAATTAATATTTGCAAGACTAATGGAACCATCTTGGGCATCAAGGAAGAGAAAAAAAGATGAAAAAGAGGGGAGAGAGACCCCAGGGGAGGTAGAAAAAGAGATAGAGAGTATGTAGTCCTTGAAGAACTTCCTGCATTCTCAGTAAAAGCAAGTGTTGTGTTCAGCAGCCATTTCGATTAATTTATGTTGGGCTGGTGACTATACATGGCTTATCTATAGAATTAGATGATCCCTTCAGAGTTACTTAAAAAGAATAAAACACTCAGGCAAATTAAAAAAATACATCATATTTTACTAAAATCCCATTAAACCGTCACACCCTCTTCTTTCTGCAATTCCTCTGGCACTATTTCTTTAGCAGAGTATTTGAGCCTGATAATGCAACAAGAGACATTAGTTTTCAGCTGAGGACCCTGTCTTTATTATGCTCAGCTTCTGCACCATTCAGATCCAACTGTTATTATCCAGATTATGACGGGGAGCCTAATTTTGCATATGCATCAACTTTTACTGTGCATGATAGTGGCTAATTTTGGTCCCTGCCATGTGCAACATTTGCCTCAAATCAATGTGATTCTCCAAAGAAAATTGTTTGCCTGGGTACTAAGTTCAAGGTGCTTTGGTTCTACCTCATCAGGTAAATAAAATGCACACAGGAATAAGCACCGAGGCCAGCAGGTGGACAGCATATATACAAATAAACTCATTTATCCTCTCAAAAAGTGGGAGTTTCATGTGCACTGCTCCTTGGCCATGCTGTGATCACAATCCATTCAGGGAAAGAAGGAGCTGGAACGGGCCAAATTCATGCCAGAGAACAGCTTAGCAGTTGACAGTATAAACAGTTTTGTTCTAGTCCTGGGAATGCTTCCAGACACGTTTGAATTTACTAATTTAAATGTAGCCTTGAAGTCCCAATGCTTGCAATACTGCTCCAACATTTCCCTTGTGAGCAAAGGGAGAGGTCACGTGGACAAGATCATAACCACATCGCTTTAATAAAACAGACAGTAGAAAGCAGGCAATTATAAAAAGCAAAACTTACTTAACAGGATGGGAACTGGAAGCCTTTTATAGAATTGGTTTACATTTTCTGCATAGCAGTGCAGCGTGTTCTTACTGAAGAGGGTTACAGTCTCTCCTAGTTAGGAGTGGTAGTTAAAAGCACATGTTCATCTCTGAAGTGTTACCTGAAATCCTGTTGTTAGACTGTATTTTAATAAACAACATTCCTAGATGCATGACGAGTCATAAAAAGTCATTATTAATATATGGAAGTAATTTAGAATAAAATAAGCCCTCTGGACCAGTATATATTTGTAGGGTGGAGGCAAATGTTTAATGAACTGCAGAGGGAGAAGCAAGAGAGAAGGGTGAAAAGGAAGAAGACTCTTAAAGGGAGAGAAATCAACCAAGCCTGGAATTTGACTTAGGACATGATTTTCATGATTCTCTCAATTTCAGCTTCTAATTTCCTAATTTTTCTACCTTTCTGAAGCAGAAAATATTTGCATTTTCTGTGTCAGTCTGAAGAGTCCAAATGAAAATGCCAGCATTGGACATTGTGGTGTAGTTTTTCACAGTCATCTTCCATTTTTGCAGTCAAGCCTAGATGCAAATATTTGTAGTCTGTAGAAGTAGTTTGGCAACCTAATTTATAAGCATTAATGGATAATTGTTAGTAATTAAATGTTTGATTACCCAACTGGGCCCACAGATCAGGTTGCTAGATTTCCATCTGCTAATAGCTGTGTGCACTGGGGATCCCAGGACTGGAAATGGGAGTGAAGGCTGGGGATTGCAAGATGCAAAACTGAAAGTGCAAACATGAAGCTCAGTCTCTTGATCAGCTAGAAAACACGAAACTTTATCTATCTGTTCTGATTGTACTTCTCTGTGTTCAGGACTGCAGTGTAAATATCTGCAGGTTTAAATATAATCCAATGTATTAGAGATCAATGGATTAGATTGGTGTGTAATTGGAATTCCCTCTCTGCTTTTGCAGGCTGCAGGTAGGCACAGGTCACTTCTGCTCGTTAGTCCTACAAAACCTTCCCACATTTAAATTTGCAGGTCATGAAAATAAGACCCTCATTTGGATCTAGCTCCATTCCTCTGGTAGGTGAATCTCTGCACCCATGGGGACTGGTAGGGAGAGTCTGGAAGTCAGGGAGGGTGCAAACCCTTTCCAAGTGAGCGGCACCGCAGTGACGGTCACAAAGGAGTGCCCATCTTCCTGTCCAATGTCTGAATCTGAAACTCTCCTTAACTGATGATGGAATACAATCCATTTCTTTCACAGAGGCCATTGGTAGCATGACTACATGTAAAAAGACCTGATGGAGCTGGCAGGGATAAAGAATTTCTTGTCCCTGGTTCTCCTGTTGCCCTCAGCCCAGAGGTTGCTTTTGCCCATCCTGGGAGATATGTACGTCAGATAAAGAGGCCAGAATTAAGTCAGCTTTGAATGGATTTAAAGCAGCCTTCTGTTTGTCTACCGACATGGACATTATGCAATGATTTCCTGACCAAGGATTTGGCTTTTCTCAAGGGTTTAAGCAATTGTCCTGCACAGCCGTGGATTCAGAGTGTACCATTTTTCAAAAACTTGTCTCACTTCGTGTGTATTTCCTCTGTGCCTCAGCTGAGTTCCCCTCACTGACAGCTGTCTAGCTGAAATGTAGAACCAGAGGTGTGAAGAATACACTCTACTAGTGGGCAGCACCAATTAATATTTGCATTTAAGTGCCCTGGTTGCAGTGAGATCCCATATAAAATAGAATACTCTGTGCAGAGGCAGCAGCTCTCTAATATCCCCATCCTAAAAGGGGTTCTTTTTAGATGGTGGGAAGATTCTTAAAGTCTGAACGAAAGCAAGATTCCCATCCCTGGCAGCATGGGGAGCAGCACAACCACTCTACATCAATAAGTAATCTGATCATGAGAAGCAAAGGTTAATGACTAATCTGTTTACCTGAGCTTCATTAATCAAAGATTTACTAGGAGTCAGGATCCTATCGCGGCTCAGGCACAGACAGCTTTGCTTCCAGGTTAAAAAAGACAACTATGCAAATGGCACGGAGCATGTAATTCAACAGAGAGCAATTTTCCCAGTGTGTGGATGACAAAGGAGAGCATCAAAGAGAAAAAGCTCTAATCAGAAGGGATTATATCTGGGCTGCGTGGAGCAGAGGGAAGCCTCAGTCTGCAGTGATGTGAAGAAGAGTTCGACTACGCCTAGCAGCAATATCATCAACCTTCTGAAATGATTACGGCGTATTTTGGTGTAGTGAAATATTATCCCGTTCTCCATGACAACTGACACCTCAATAATAGCACCTGTAAGGATTTAAAAGTTGCCAGAAGACTTCCAAAAACATTGGGCTGAACATCCAGCACAGGGATCTGGGAAATGAAGTTTAGATCACGGGGGCAGAACCACTGAAGAATTGCTCTGCCTGCCCTTTCTTAGGAACTGGTGCGAGGCCTGCTGCAAAATCCATCTAATCTGAGATCTTTATGTCTGTTGTGATAGTTAATGTCCACATTATGGTTCTAATTGCCCTCAGGTAAAAGGCACTAAAGGAAAAATGAAAAGCAACTTAGGCTCTTGGTGTTGACTATTCCTTGTGCAACTTTAATCCAGTAGTTTTCTTTCTCCCCAGAGCTCTGAGAGGGACAGTCCAGTTTTCCTAGAGAAAGCACTGGAGGCAGAAAACTTTCTGATGGGCCCAGTTCTCCAACTCAATGAGTTGTGATGGCAGAGTCACTCATCTCTATCAGCTCCAGGGGCTAAAAATGTGGACCTGAACAGAGCAAACCAGAATAAAAAAAATATTTTTTTCCTATGCAAAGTTAATTCTTTGAATTCAAAAAGCCTTTTTACATAGGACTGTCTCTGTGCCAACTGATGTGAAATCAATTATATGTAAACCTAGACACAGGTGAAAAAAAAATAAATAAGAAAAACATATTCTGAACTAGAGAGTCCAAGGCCCTGTGGAGGCCTGAGGTCCCTTATCTTGGTCTTTTGTCAGATCTCATGATTCCACTGTTGTTTGCAGCAGGTAGAGAACTGCACGAGGCAGGGAGAAATTCAGTGACCTGTCAGCCTCAGGCTGTGTGGTTGCTGTTCCACTCATGGCAGGGGCCACGTTGCAGTGCCACACTGGGACCCCTGGGCACAGCAGGGTGTGGGTGACACAGGACTGTCGTGATGCAAAGGCACAGAGGGGCTGTGGGGATTGAAAATGGAGACAGAGCAACCAAAGTCCAGACCTGTCCAAGATGTAGCTGCAAAGCCATCTACTCACTGGAATACATTTTTTAATGCCATGTGTTTTGAGCTAATTAATTCAGGGCCAGATTATGGTTTCCTTTTCATTACCTTACTTCCTCCATTCAAATATGAGGCTCAGAAACTCCTTTGGTCTGTGTCTGCTGCCCGTCTGCCTCACCCAGATGTCTGGAGGCTCAGGCAGAGATGTGCTGGGAGACGTCCCAGCCTCAGCCAGGACCTGCACCGGCGGATCACTGTGGAAAGAGGAAGTGCGTATATGCTACATTTAACAATTTTAAAAGTATCTAAAAGATTTCCTAAGGTTCTGAACTTCCTCTTCTTCACCACACACCAGCCCACAGACCCGTGAAGGGCTGCTCTTATCAAGTGCAGCACCTCATTCTCTTAAGTGATTTTCCACCACCAGCACCGATGCCTCTTATCACACAAACCCGAGGGGAAATGTTGGTTTGCAGAGAAGACGTTGGCCAGGTGCTCTGGCTGCTTTATCTGTGCACCAGGCATGGATGGCATTATCAGCATGTGGCAAACCTGGCACCATTGTTTGGCGTCCCTCAGTTCAGCAGGAGCGATGTGACCTGACAAGGAAGATTCTGTTTTTAATAAAACATATTTTGGCTATAGGCAATGCTGCTCTTTCCCTGGAGAGAGTTATCAGTTTCATGTGAAGCTGCTTTTTGCATGCACGGAAGAGAAGCTACAGAACTGCACAGACTGGGAACTCCCTGAAAAGTGGGAAAAGATGTCTGCGTAACCACAGATGCACCTTTACTGCAGAATTGATTTTTAAAGACATAACTTCTCACTTTAACACTGAAACATTTTGCATAATTTTAATTCTCTTCCTCTCTCTCCTTATATATTTAATTTATAGCCTAAAGAACGCAGGAAACTACTCCTCTCAAAAGCAGACCAATAAAAGTAGGGAAATATAATAAGATGAGCAATTGGAATTCATTTTGGAATGATTGAATTGGAATGAGTAAGACCAACACTTGGGTTATTTTACCGGGGAATGTGTCCTTTAGGCTGCTAATGGAGTACAACCAAATAAAGAAACCACATTTTTCTTAGTAAAAAAAGAGATGGTAGGGTCTCCTGTGCAAGAATCAGGGCTCTTTTTTATGAAGATAGAATGGGAACTGCAGAGGGGATGGCCTAAGAGAAATCTTTGGAGGTGGCTGGCTGAGATTCTCTTGTATTGATCATTTAACACCACTAGGCCTTAATTGCATGGTTAGTGACATGCTACAGAATTACATTCTTCACAGAAGTTTCTTTTTTCTTTCTGATTTAAATCAAAATGCTTATATATAAATATATATATATCTATCTTCTTCCTCAGAGACAACTACGCTATCTCTGGCAATAGGAATTAATGAAAGATGCTGCAATCCTTGAAATCAATGTAGTTACATTGATTTATACTGGTGTAGGAACTGACCTTTGAGTTCAAAACAAATCTAATGATGTTAGAAGGAAAAAACCACCCTAATAAATATACATAAGACAAAATTATCAGAAGTGTCTAAGTGAATTAGCATAAAATCAGGCTCCAGATTACTTTTCTATACCACAAAATTTTTAAAAGAAGTGTCTATTCTCCATCAGGGGAGAAACACCACAGGGGACAAAAAAATCCCTGCAGCTGGGGCAACTGTGTTAGGAAGAAACAAGAAAACCCTCCAGCCTGTGGCCAGGGCAGCGTGCAGCCTCTCTGCTTTCCCGTGCCATTCCCGGGGGTTATTTGCAGAGAATGCCATCTCTCTGCGGGGCAGGGCTGCCCCGGCCACGCCCGCAGCCCGGTGGGGAAGGTGCTCAGCGCGGGCATTCAGGAGCAGCGGGTTCCCAGGAGCTGATTGCCGGCCGCATTCAGGGCATTGCTGGCGGCTCTCCAGGCTCATAGGGAATTCGGAGCAGGAGAGCAGCGTCTCGTTCCGTGTTGTTCCTTGCCTGGATGCAATCAGTGGCATTATACCTGAAAAGTGACTGGCGAGCATCTGCTAAAGAAACGGGGAAATGATACTCCCATGGTGTTTTCTTAAAGTCTCTGCTGAGGTTTCTTTCTTTTTCTTTTTTTTTTTTAAGGGTTTTTTTTTGCATTGTTGCTTACAATGAACTTTCTTTCTGTAAAAGTGCCCAGGAACAGGACTTGGTACCAGTTTTTGTAGCTGTTGAGGGCCTGGCTGTGGGTGTTCACTCTCCCACCATTACCCACGTATTCACATCATTCTAGTGTGTGCAATTCTCATCCCAGAAACAATTACATACAGTCAAATCAATTTGACTGTTACCAAATTTTCACTTTGTGTATATATGTATTAAAAAGACTTCCAATAGCTGCTTCTCCATTCCATGATATTAAGGGAAGTAGCCAAAGAATCAGCCGAGAATGCACTGATAAATGCAATTACTACCAGATTGATGTTTTTAAATGTTCTGTTGTTGACAAAAAGCCCTCAGAAACCCGAAAAGTTAATCTGTTTTTCTTTTGCAAATTGAGTACTGCCTGCTGTGTACATCCTTTTATTACTGTAGGGCTGCTCATAAGCTCCAGGCTGTTGGCATTTATTTATTAAAAAAGAAAAAATATCAAGAAATAGCACTGAAATATTTTTTCAGTTGGTTTCCAAAACAAAAAAAATTGGCAGATATAGGGAAAAAAAAAACCAACCCAACCCAAAATTTTGGCCAAAAGAGTATTGACAGACAAGAACAGAAGGAGCAGTGTTGGTACCCCCAGGGACTCAGAGTCAACGAAACAAAGCTGACTTTCACAAGTGGTTGTCTAGACAATCAAGAGGATTTTTACAGATTGATGCTTAGGTTTAATAAAGAGGCCAAACTGCTTGAGTCTGCATGAAGCTGTAAGAAATCAAAAGCAAAATTCCACAGAGTGGTGCAAGAGCAGTATAATATAATTGCAGGGGTTTCAGAACAAAATCTTTATGAAAATGGGCAGCTTTCCTAGCCAAAAGACACCTTCTGGTGTCATTTATCAACAGCTGCTTTAGAAACCTGAGGTATGCTACAGTGATCACTCATAGGAAGCTCTGCTGTCATTAATGACCAGATTTTTTCCACTTGTTCATTTTGCTCCTTTGAAAACAAGAAGCTGCTCCAGAATTCATTTTCGAATGCTAAAGAATGTGAGTCTATAAAGGTGCTTTAACATGAGCATCCAGGATTCCTTTTGTAAATAGATCTGAGCAGCATCTAGAGTGGAAGTTTCCCCCAGACAGCTTCACCATGGACTTGGAGTGAGGAAATAACTCTGAGGGAAAAGTGAACTGAAATTGAAGTTGCAACCACCACTACACCATTACACACCAAGAACTTCAGTTCTTTAAAAACAAAAGGAGTAGATCAGCAGCAGGCATTTACTCATCCTGAGATTTAGGAGTGTTTCTCCTGAATTCTGCTTCTGAATTCTTCTTCTTTTCCTCTTCTTCTTTCTCCGAATTCTGCTTTTTTCCCCCTCTTTTTGGGGAAAGCAGTTATTTTCTTGAGGGACTGTGTTTGACTAGTGTGCCTCTCCAATTTCCTTTATTATAGTAGTCCTTTATATAGAAAAATGTTTTTATTTGTTTGCCAAAAGAAGAAGAAAATATTGTCTACATCATCTGGGTAACTGAGCTCCAGTTTTCCAATTCCCTCTGCATCTCACAGAAAGAAACTACCCAAATATGACACAGGATTTGAATGCTGTCTAATGGAATATGCAGCTTAGAGGAAGAGGAAAGATTGCACTTGGTTAGTATTTATATGGTTTTTAGCATTCTTGGAAAAGACGCAATTACTGTGCTTTATCTTCGACTCCACAGACCAGGTTTTTTTCAGTAATGCAGTCGGTGTTGGAGTCATAACACAGCCAAGGTTTCACTATAACTTACAAGAAGTGTCCTGGGAGATCCATATTTTTACAATTCCTTCAAACAAATCACAGACAAGGCAAATATGAAGAAGAGCTCCAAAGCACGTCCCTATATCCATAAACCTCCACTTGGGCAGGAGCAGATATGGGCATGGTTTCAAGGGAGTGTACTTCATGCCTTGTGCACTTTAGAGGCGTGTTTCATTTTATTTATTTACTTCAGTAACTCCTCTGTGTCCCTGAGGTTTTGAAATCTAAGGCCAAGGTCAGCAGCTACAATGGGAATTGTTGTGGTCTTTGTAGGCAGGAGGTGGAAGGAGTGAATTTAATTCCCTGTTGACACCAGCAGGACTTGGGAACAGCCAAGCCAAGGCTGCCAGCCTTGTGATGCAGGCTGGGAACAAACCAGGAGGACTCTCCCCAAAAATGGAAGCACAGAAGGCTCCTAAAACCAGATGATTTTACTCTTTTTTTTGCTCTCACTGTAAACATTGGGTGCAAAGTTGGCTGCCAGCCTGCAATAAACCCCTCCCCGTTCTGCTGGGCTGACAGCCTATGTGTGTGTGACTCCGAGGTTCTGGTTCTACTGCAAAGAGAATAACACTGAAATGAGCACAGAACATGTTAAAGTACCAGAGCAACTGTGATTTATGGCTTGAGTAAATCTCCTAATAATTTGAATATTTGTTCTAGTCTGATTTTTGCTGTTCCAAATTATTCTTTTCCCTTATTCTCCCCATGGTTTCAGAACTTGGCAAGTCCTATTTACTGATCAGCCTTTGTCTCTTTCTAAAAAGGAAGGCCAGGGACTTTCTGTCATCTTTTAGGTCAGCTGGCTTGCTCACTATAAGCACAGCCTGAAAGAATGGGATAAAATTTGCACATTCAGCCCCATGAGTGCACTTCCACGGAGCTGGCTGTCTTCAGGAACAAAGACAAAACCTGTGTCCAACTGTATGCAGAATCAGGACTCTGGTTCCCAAATGTTACTCAGTAGCTGACAACCTCTGGCAAGCAAAATATACCCTTTTTATACTATGCTGAACATTTAAAAAGTGGTAATAAATAGATGGTAGCTTAGAGGTGTGATTTATTTGTTTTATGAATCACAGAAGAGTCCATAACTCATGAAAGATTAAGGCTGAAGCAAGTTGTATGGCTCTTGCATTACAAGTGGAGATTAATGTCTTTTTTCATGAAGCCTCATCATTAACCGGTCTGCATTACAGTAGTTTAATGTTAGTGACAGAAAGAATTGACTTTTAACATTTTAAAAATATTCTGCCATTCGGTTGGTCTTTGCCAGGGGGATTTCTCCCAGACCTGAGAGATTTTGAAAGGAATAAATCCTATCTCAGCATGGGCTTTCTTACGTACACCTGCACCCCACACGATTATTATGAAGATCCACAAGATCAGCAGGATAATACAGACGGTTTTTGCCCTGCATAAAGACTGCTTCAAGGCTTTTGGGACTTTTAGTCATGCTGAGTCACCCTGAGACGACTCTCCTTCATTAGAGTATCTCAATTTACAGCACATCTACCATGACAAAAGTGGCTTCTGTTACAAATGCACTGCAAAAGGCTGGAATAGCTCTCCCTATCCACTGTGACTGCTCCTGCTTCTATCAAACCAGAGTAATGATGTTTTATGGTTTTCAGGGCTTCTCCCTTTCCAGGGACATATTTAGTTAAATATCATCTTACATGGGAACCATCATATTTATTTTTGAACCACAGATTACATCTGAAAGCGACTTTATCTTTCATTGTAGTGTGTCATGTCACAACACTACAGTATTGAATACAAGTAATTTACTAAAATCTATTAAAACACTCCCATTTTAGAAATCCATTACAACTTTCCTTGTTGTTATTATCATATCCAGGAATGCCAATGGGACAGGAGTATTAACTTGATGAACAGTCCTGCGAAATGTGCCGCTACAAGCTGTTTCTAAAACATCTTTCAAGGCATCTCCATCAGCTCATGATTCTCTTTGGTTTTCTTTCTTTTCTAGAACTATTTGCTAGCCCTTAGTTGTGGTAAGCGATTATTTGTGCTTTCAAACAAACTCCATGGAAAACGTTTTTCAAGTGGAGATCAAAGAGCGAAGGCAAACATAAAAGCGGTCTTATAAAAACTCTGTATTAAAAAATCTAAGCACCATCCATATGCCAATTACAGCCAAACCTCATGGCCCCTTCTCTATGAGGCTTCTTAAAGGTGATAGAAATGTCAGATGGAACAAAAAGGGACACATTATGGACAGGGAAATTATGGAGATGAGAGGTGGCTCTCAGGAGCCATCCACTGAGGAGTTCTGGTGGGGAAGGGCAGCTCCAGAGAGCAAAGCTTGCAGCACTGACTGTGGTCCCCAATTACTACAGTCTGAGGGCTGCAATAATTTCTAACAGTTGCAGGTGTCATTAAACAGAATTTTCACAAGCCCAGGGGTTCAAATGATGCCCTAAACCTACAAAAGCTTGCAAATTCTTCAGTCCCTAGGAAGGATTTACTCTTAAGAGCTAAGGGCTGGTTTTACACTCTGAGATCACACAGCTGCAAAATTCAAATCTAAAATGAGCTTATGTCTTATTCTGCTATGACTTCCCTTAACACCTCTGCACCCAGGACATTCATTGTTTTGACCTCTGCCAGTGATGGGATGGTGAGGCACAAAGATTTCCTCATAGGGCATGATGCTACTGAGCACTGGAGACCCCAAACACCCCGGTATATGGAGCAGTCGTGTCATCAGTGCTCAGTGGACTTAAGCAAGCAGCACAAAGGCTCCAAGAAGTGCAATTATTTGAGATAATTAAACTTCTTGCACTTGCTGACTAAAGTCAGCCCAGATTGCGCTGCCATCTCCATGCAACCGTAGCAACTTCTTCCTTCCATTGTGTCCCAGATTAATGTGAACACCTGGAATCAAAAACCTGAGGCTTGCGAGGAAGGTGCATAAAAGTTTATTGATCCTTGGTGGGTGGCAGGGATCCAGTCACACAGCAGTGATTCACTTCCCAAAGCCCTGCCTCAGCAAGGAGCAGTGGTGGGCTCTCCAGAGACCCCTCTCTTCTCTGACTGCTTCTAAGTCCCAGTCAGGGATATTTTAAGGAGATGATTACAGGAAATTACAAATTCTTTCAAGAGACTTGAGCCTTCATTGCTCAGATTTTAGCATATTAATATTTTTAAGGATGGTTCATGACTAAATATGGTATTGCCTTTCTTATTGTTTCTACTGGGTTCATTTCAACACTTTAAAACCCTACATGCCAACAGGGTTCAATGGCAGCAGCCTGTGGGCAATTAAGGTTAAATTTTAGTCGTGGTCATATGTGACTGCTCCTGTAAATGTGGTGAAACACAGTTGGAGCACATATTCCCTAGAGAGCAAGTAGGCAATGCTCTAAGGAAGCTATGGAAAGATAAATGGATGCAGAGAGGCTCTGGAATTTTGCTTGAAATAATTTTTGCTTTGCTTTTAATGATCAAAACCATTCCTCCCACTGAACCACATAAAAAAATAGCATTTGTGTCTGTGCCAAAGGTGGAGCATAGTGTAGACCCACTGAAATGAAAGACAAGTGAAAAATTAATGAGAAACTGGAAACCAGCAGCTCCCACCCTGTGAGCAGTAGTCTTTTATATCCTTCTTCCATAGTGAGCATCTCAATGGGGCAAAAAATCACAGTAGCTCCTTTGACTTCAAAGGAGATGCACCGGATGGGAAGGAGGGAAAACAATCCAGAGAGCACGGCACCGAGTCCACACAACTTAGGAAGAGAAGAGAGCCCCTAGCAGAGCCAATCTACACTCAGGAGAGTGGGGAATGTTTTTGTTATAAAGGGTTTTGTGTAAAGAGGAAAAGCACCTACAGGTGATCCAGCTTTGGCTGAGGATCTCATTGGGCCAAAGCAGATGTAGCCTGGAACTTCAGCTATAATTCCTAGAGTTAGGGAGACACAGACAGGTACAACAAATGAGCCTGAGGGTCACAGACTTTTTTGACAAACCTTTCACTCTCCAATATCTGCTCTAGAAGAAATTCGCAGTCTGAGGTTGTCCTGAACTCATGTCAAGAGGCATCACAGTTGTGGATTATGTCTTGGAAGGGTCTTTTCCCCCCTGCACTGACTCCAAAGAGCCCACTAATTAATTACACCTTTTTATCTAACAATGCAGTGTTTAAAATAACAGTTTCTCAAGCTCTTTTGGGATACTTTAATGAAATAAATGGAAACATTGTCTTTCGTCATCTGTTTAGCCATCATGCAACCCAGCTTGCCCAAAAAAAGAGAATTTATGAGGAGAAGTTCCCTAAAATTCCCTACAAATCATCAAAACTATTCATGTGTGCTCCTCTGTTGCTATTTATGAGCCAAAAGGAGCTGTCATGCATGTACTATGCAACCAGAAATCCAAGGAGTTCTCCTGATCTATTGTCTTTCCCCATATATTCATATAATAACATTTATCTTCCATAGCATGTTTAATAAATTCACACCATCATTTGGAAATGATGCCTCTGTGATCTGGGGAGTTCATTATCACCTGCTCACTGGAAGTGGTCCCTCTCCAAACCCACCATTTCTTAGGAATTAGATACAGAGTGATTTAATTGCGTATCATTAAATGCTGTACCTATACTGAATATTCTCTGTGAAGTCTGTGGGGCTGTAATTTCCTCCCCTGTAATTAACTGAGTTCACATGGCAGCAGTGGCAAGGTATCTTCTGGAAGGCAGGGAGGTTAAAAGGAGCTACTCCGGGTGAGACCCTAATTTGAGCTGATTCCTGAGACCTGGATGTGTGAGTGTTACAATGAAAAACTTCAGCAGCATCACATCCCCTGCAGCCCTGGCAGAGGGAACTTTTGCTCAGGTCAGATGCTCCTGAGCCCAGAGGAGCTCCTCATCCCCTCTAACCTTGCTTTAACCACACCAGGCTGCAGCAGGGAAGCTTCCCTGCCATCCCTCGGCGTGCTTCAAAAGGCTGTTAGTTAACAGAACCTCTCAAATTCACCCTGTTTTACAGAAACAGAAACACAGTAGGAGATGAGGTTTGGGAGGCTCACCAGTGAGTGTCAGTGTCAAAAAGGGAGCAGCAGGATGTGCTGTGTGGATCCACAGCACCGCGGCTGTGCCGCTGCCTGCAGCTCCGCACTGCTCTCCTCTCTGAGCCACGCCAACTCTCGCTGTGCCAGTACCTGCTGCAGTGAGCACCTGTAGCCTCACTCTCCTCTACTGATTGCAAAGTGCCTGCAGGACCAGCAGCACCCCTGGAACCTCTACCCCCCTGTTGAAATTGAGCAATGAGTCCAAAAGTTATTGGGGAGGGGAGGAGGATGTAGACACAGACGCACAGACAGTGCGATTGCATAAGCCGTGTTCCCATGAGAAACCAGGCTGAAAAACAAACTGTCCTAACATGGGTTCTCATAACTCTGCCTGGTAAGTAGGTCATGCCAGGTCCCAAACTCACGTAACTTCGCCTGTATCTCCAATGGGCTCTCTTCTAGGAGGCAACCCTGGGTTTGGCAGGTTTGACCTTTCATTTTTCACCTCACTGAGACATCCTTAAGGAAAAGAAAACCAAAGCAGGTTGATACAATGCAATGTCAAAACCCACCATGGTCTTGTACCACAGCAAGATTTGTGCTGTGGGACAGAATTGTGAAGAATAAACCAGCAGGCTACAGCTCTGACACTGACCCTACTTACACATCAGCTCCCACTGCTGTAGAGGATTAGGGGGTCTAAAATAATATCCTAGACCTCTAATGGGTCTGTTCTTCCCTTGAAGCAGGAGAGGCTTCCCCATTAACATGAATGGGAGTTATGTGTCTGCCCCAAAAATAGACTGGACCTTAGGCCCGGTCCTTTTATTTCTAAGGAAATAAAATCATTGCTTGCCTGCTGCAGGGAGACATGTTTAAAAATAATCTGTCAAGAAAATATATTCATAACAGTAGTCCTTCAGTTTAATTCTGAGGCCTCACACTCTTCTCTTGGCATTTATCTCCAAGCTCATTATCAGATCAGAGTTTCAGCTATACTTTTTTTGAGAATCCCAGCAGACAAAACCAGTCTGTTTTTTCAAACACTGCAAACCCGTGGCAATGGTCACGTTCAGCACAGACCAGGTTCAGCAGGGCAGGTGTCCAGTAGGAGCTGCTGCCAAGGAAGCCCTGAGACCTCAGAGCTGTGACCCTTTTGCTTGTGAAGGGGAACTTCATTTTACATCTCTTTTGTGCCACATCAGCTCAGTGTGTGAGAGGGGCTGTCCAGCTGCCTCCCCACTGACCATGGCGCAGCTGGAAAGGAGCTGGGGGCATCACTGTGAGGAATTTTGCACGCTGGTATGTAGAAGAGGAAATATTTCTACAGTGGATCAAGATGCTTTTGAAACCCTTCCCCATACTTAAGTGGGGATTGCAGTGCTAAAGGCCATGTCTTGTGCATAGGCCAAGGGTGAGAATGGGAAGAGAGCATTGTGTTGTATTGTTAGACATGGACAATTGTATTGTTTTGTAACACACAGAGGAATATCCTTTCTCTTTCTCTTTCATTTCTTTGAGACAAACAAAAACAAAACCAGAAACTTCTCCGGCTTCTGTAGTTTACAAGTTTGCTTTCTTTTTTCCCTGTGGGAACTCTTAACTAAATATATCCCCTGTAAAATTCCGTGTATACAAAAAGAAACCCCAAGTTACTTTGCATCAAACACGCAGTGCATAGAGAGCACCGAAGGGTCAGATCTATTTCCACCAGCTTCTTCTACTGGGAATGTTCAAGGCCAGGTTGGATGGGGCTCTGAGAAACCTGGTCTAGCAAAAGATGTCCCTGCCCACGGCAGGGGTTGGAACTGGGTGATCTTTAAGGTCCCTTCTAACATCAGCTATTCCACATTTCTATGATACTTTGGTCAAGTGTGTGCAAAGGCTCCCATTGAGCTGTCCTGTAACATTGCTCTTTGTCTCTGTGTTTTCATCACCATAAATTTCAAAGAAGTTGACCATCAAAGTCATCAGGGTTTGGTCAATGGGCTGTTCATTGTTATGAATATTTTTTACTCTCTGTACATGGTGATTGTGAAAGGTTGTCCTATAAATGTCTGCTCCTCACACAGTCTGCTGTGTTCACTTCCTACATATGCTTTCCAAAATGTTCCAGTTGCAGGCCAAGCTTCACCCAGCATAGCTGTCTGAAAATGAAATTCGAAGATTTCTGTTTATAAATTGGTCTTGCATCTCAAATTAGAGGGCAAATGGCTTTACAGCCCTGCCCCTTGCAAACCGGTCTGTGAGCACAAACATTGCAGGAGCCAAACACCCCTGAAAAAGGCACGAACATAACCACAATAAAAAAAGCATATTCCTTTCAGCAACTATTAAATAAAGCAAAATGCATGCACTGTTGTGCTCACTTTTGGTTTCCATGCCAGGTTGCTTCAGTCACACATGGGGATTTTGCAGGTGATATTACCTGTCTTGCATGCAGTATTACAAATGGATTCAAAGCACTTTCCTGGAAAAAAAAAAACAGAAATAACTCAGCTGAGCAGAAAAATAAACTTTGCTCTGAAAAAAAAAAAATCCATCTGCAATCAGAGATAAATTACAAAGGAATTTTAAAAAAATACNATCAGAGATAAATTACAAAGGAATTAAAAAAAAAATATATATCCTAAGGAACATTTAGTAAAAAATTAGATTTTTGAAGTTTTACCTGGCCATGGAAATAACAAGTGTTCCTTCAACTGATCCATTCTCCAAAAAACTGCTCTATTTTCTGTCACCTAAAAATATCTGGCTCCTTTTTGAAGAACTGATGAAGAACCTGACTCCTTTTTTTCTCCCAACATGCCCCAGCTTGAAACCATCAGAGCTGTGATGCTGAGCGTCCCTCCTCAGCTGGAGTGTGAACAGCGAGAATAGGATTTCTCCCATGCAGTTTTAACCACTGAAAAAGTGGGTATCAAGTGTAAACCACCTCTCTAGGCACTTTTTACCACCAGTATAGAGAGAAAAGCCTTTTGGAGGTGCCCCTGACTACTGACGTATAATTTAGACTAAACACCTGTAAGTAGGTGAGATGGATCCCACCCACAGAGCTTTCTTCTTCCTCGAGGCCAATTAGATATAAATGCTGCTTCACCATGATCTAATTTCAAGGCTTTGAAACAAGGCTTTCAGTCAAAAATGCAAATTCAGTGAAAACCAGACCTTTTTGTGGGAAAGGGCTGGTTTCTGATTCCTGTCTTTAAAAGATATTTAGGAGAAAACAATAGGTGTGGTTTTTATATTTTCAAAAAGCAAAATTTCCATTTTCTGTTTGAAACAAGTCTTGTGTTTGAAATTCACATTAATTTATAGTCATTTAAAAGAAAGGGTCAACATAAAAAAAGGGAATCATTCCACTGGTCCAGCCTTTCCACTTATATTTAAATCACAGATCTGCAAAGAAATTTCATTTTTTTCCCTTTCATCCTGATTTAGATGAGGAAAAAAATCCAATCAAAACTTCAAACATCTATTTGGGAAACAAAAGCTATTTCCAATACAGCTTTAATGCTTCATCTACAGCTGAATCATCCTGTGTAAAAGGGCTGAGTTGACTTCAGTTGGGTTGAGGCAATCCTGCTGCTACTGTTTTCCACTCCTCTGTAGCTGTTTGGTGCCCAGCCCCAGCACTGGTTCTGTGCATCCAGCTGAGCCCTGGGACAAATGCATCGGGCATAACACTGTGAGAGGTGCTGGGTACAAACCTGAGTGCGCTTTGCTCACGCTCTGAGCCAAAAGGGCTTGGCCCAAGTCCCATCCGAGCCAAAGGACTTGGCCCAAACCCATCTGAGCCAAAGGACTTGACCCAGGTCCCATCTGGGAGCCAAGCAAGCAGGTCAGCAAGGTCAGCTCGAAGGCCAATAAACCCTGTAACAGATAGACGAGACCCAGAGGAAGATTTGCTTTTCCTGTGGGTGAGTTCCTGCTGGGCTGTGTGCTGGGGATTGGCAAAGCAGCCTGTGGATTCACCTGGTCAGAGCAGAGCTGTCTGCTCCTCACAGACACAGCTTCCACACACAGCGTCCTGCAGTGCCCTGGGAGCTGTGGCCACCCCTCGGCGCAGCCACATGGACACTGCTGCTGAAAAAGAGTTGACATCTCAGCATGGAACTGAGCTGTCTGGCAGATGCTTTTAACATTAGAAAGAGGAAACAGTTCAGGAAAAAAGATGCAGACCTGGCAAGTTCTTCTTTGTGGGGGAGAAAAGAAGAAGAAGGAGGAGAAATGGTGAAGAGTTTTGTCTTTTCTTCAGATGAAGAGAGGAGAGAGGTGGTGCAGGGCTGGGAGCACTGTCTGGTACCCAAGGACTGTGCTGCTGGTGTTGCAGGGTGCAATTGCCAGGGGTAAATGCCCCATTCCTGGCACTGAGTGCAGGGTTGTGTTCCCAGTGACAGCCCTTTCGTTGTCCAAAGGCTGTGGGAGGAGTTTTGCAGTGCTGTGCAGAGCAGCAGGGGGAATTACACCGGTTCCATGTGATACTCAGGAGCACAGAGAAGTGATGCTGACAACAGCTGTGGGGTTCAGCGCTCTTTCAGATAGCCCCCAGCTCCTGCATCTACCCAGAAAATCTCAGCCTTCATTTATTTCAGTAATTGAGATTGTAGGGTGTTTTTACTACAGAGAGAGACTTCATAATAGTCATTGTGTAGATTCCAAAAACAATAAGCAAATACATGGAAGCCTTTTTATTTATTATTTATTTTCTTAATGGAGGAAAAAATATTTTTTTAAACCAGTCTCAGTATCTTTTGATATTTGAAAGGCTGGGGATGATAGTGTTTTCACTGGAGTAAGTAAAAGACACACAGATCACAGATCATCCCTAGAACACCAGACCTTATTCTCATTTCTCCAGTGAGCCAAGCATGGGTGTAGCCAAGAGTAAAAGCAGGACCCCTTCTGAGAGAGGAATGGGATATTGGAAACAGCAGGAAAATGCTTAATTGCTTGGCCAGTATCTTTGAGACAAGTATTGCTCACCCAACAAAGCCACCCCAGCTGCCATCTTGGGTTTTCCTTCTGATTTTAAGCAATGTCATTGCAGGCCTCCTAATGAAAGCCAGGCTAAAAGCCCTGGGGGAAGGCTGTCTCACAGCTGAGAGAGCAGCAGAGCAAGAGGCTGCCCCAGCCCAGCCAAGCCCTTGGATGTTCAAACCCTTTTCTTCTAAAGGCAAAGAGTTCACTGTGAACAGTTATGAGCTTCCAAGTTTGTGGGATCCACATACGGGCTTGGGTCTTGCTGCTTCTGAGGGCGATAAACACATTATGTGGTGATCTGGGAGTTACACACAGTCTCTGGTATGTCTTTTACAAGGGTACAGCTCATGCATTGGATCCCCTCTGCCTCCATCCCTCTTTTCTTCCCTGCCTCCTGCGCCTTTGCTCGATGTGTGAGAGCACTCGTGTGTGCACGCACACAAACCCAAGGCATGTGGATGAATAACCCACTGGATTAAATGTTTGAATACTATTTTCAAAGAGAAAGAGTCTCTCCCTCTTGGCTGAAATCAGAAAGAAACTGGAACTCTGAAATCTGGCTGCAGAGGCCCTGGTAGAATACCAGGGGTCCTTCAGCCTCCCCGAGATGCTCTGAGTTCAGATCAGTGTCTGCCTGGGTCACTGCAGGTTGGCTTCCAGGTGTGGAGCCTCTATGAGCTCTACTTTTATCTTCTGACCTCCTGACTCCCTTTTACTTCTTGCTTACATCAATGGTGAGAGCTTTACCTTTCCACTCCGTGAAGTCCACACCCAGAAACTCCCTTCTCCATCTGTGACAGGCAGGAAGGGATGTATTTGAGGATGACTTGGTGTGGTTCTTCATGGCTTTGAGGGAACTTTCCCCCTCAGATGTCTAAACCACATGTTTTCTCTCCTCTGGAAGAACCAGGGGAAGGCAGGTGGTTAAGAATTTTGTGTACATATATATTGTGGACAATCTGGGTTAAAAACATTTGACCCAGCCTTGGCTATTATACTTCAGTGTGGCTGAAGTCAGAACAAAGCCCATTTTTTTGATTCATGGGCTCTACGTGCAGGGGAATGGCACAAGACAGACTGTCCCTTTCCTCCTCTCGGCTCACATCAAGCGCACAGAAGATTTGCACACAAGAAAAGAGGTCGCCTTGAAATTATATGAATCATTCTGAGGGGCTTTGCCCTACCTTGCCTTTTCCAAGTCATCTCTAATTCCTCTTCAAGGTATCACGTGAAAGAAAACCACAACAGACTGTGCCATCGCTTGCTCAAGTGGCGTATTTTTATCCAGCAGTGAATATCTTCACTTCCCTCTTTTCCATAGATCAATGGCTCTCTCAGAATGTCTTTCTGGAACAGAACTCACTCCAGATTTAACCATATCTGCACTGATGACTTCTTCAAGAATCAGATAAATTATTTGATATCATTTTTCTCAAATGAGGACATTTTCAAGAGATCATGGAAAAAGTTCAGTGGAAAAAAAAAAGGACTTTTACCTCAGAAAGTCTCTCTTGGCATCACAGTTGCTCTCATGACTGTTTCCAAAATTAAGCTGTCTTGAACAGAGCAAAATCAGTGAGTTTACACTCAGCTTTTCTTCCATTCCATTTTCATATGAATTTAATTGTTTAGAATTTTGTCTGGCAAGGGCTACATGAAGATTGGTGAAGGTATCAGTAACTGAGCTCTTTTTTTTTTAGAAATAACAAAGTACCTATAGTTCCTCCTCTTCCTTCCTGTAATCAAGAAGCCAAAATGGTTGATTACATTGCAAAGATATAAAATGTTGTCAAATAAAAAAATCAGATGCAGGAAGAAACACCAGTGCAAATTGTGTGTGCTACCCCAGCAGGTAATGTGGGCTGGGACTGCAGTCAGTGATGGGCCAGGGAATAAAGTAGTAGTCCATGAATATGGGTTTTACAGCCTTAACTGAGAAAGAAACAATTCCAGCCACAAAATAACAGAAATATACTGGAGAGAGGAAGATTTCTAGCCATGCAGAGCAGTGATGTCTCCCAACAGGACAAGGAGCAGTGGAACTCTTCACTTCTTTTCGACCAGGTCTTGATCCTCGTTTAAGCACGCACAGCACAGCTGACAGCAGCTGCCTGCGAGCTTCCCCCCAGCCCTGCCTGTCTGTACTCTTAACACAGTCACTGTAAGAAGAAAACATTGATTTTTTTCAGTGTGCCTGCTCTGAGCTAACTGGGAAATGAGGAGTGCTGGAATTAAGGCAAGCACTCATTTTGCTGTGGAGTTTATTACATTTAAGCAATTTACTACCAAGACTTGATAAATCCCCTGTCCTCACCCCCGTATATGACACTGTTATCTGCATCCTGGCTTGAGAAGGAGACAAATCTCTTAGGTTCTTCTGACTCTGGTAGAAATCTGGACTTCTGAGCAGCCTGGAGTCCTGGGGCTCCCTGAATGTGTCTTCTTCCTCTAAGACAGGGACAGAGCATGGCCCCCTGCTACAAGTGACTGCTCAAGATTTCATGTCAGGCACCCTCCTTTAGTGCAACATCATGCTCTTCCTCTTTTATCTGAGCCCAGAGCAGGTCCAAACTGGAACTTCAAACATACAACCAACAGATGTTGTGAACATCAAGGGCCACAGAAGGCGATTCAAATCCCATGATCCCAAAAGAGGAACTTGCTTTGTGAAATGCCTTCTTGCATGTACCCACAGATACTAGAAATCTCACGAGGACAGCCAAGCTGATAACATTTCCCCCGTTCAGAAGGAATACTTTTCCAGTCAGAACAAATAAGGACATTTTAGTAGCTGCAAACATAAACCAGAGCCCTGCTTCAGCCACAGAGAACTGAAATGGTGCATCTCTGCCTAAGCACAAACCCCAGCTGGGGTAATCTTGCAGGCACCCTTCTCACTCACATTCAATTCCAGCAGCCATCAAATCACTTCTCTGACCCAAATTTTGTCTCCCTGTACCTGGTAGTTCCACTATGCCCACCCAGTGTTCAGCTCTTGGAGACATCTGCAACGCATCAGCTAACTTTTTATTAAAGGTTTTGTTACTCACAAGGGGCTATCTCTTTTAAGGGAGAGGCTGGGTGGATTTCTTTTCCCCCAGGCTGCTGAAATACACAAATATTGTCACATTTGCTGGGGCTATTTCAAAATAAATAAATGAAGCCTGTGGGCTGGGCAGGGACAGAGATCTGCAGCTGCAGGGTGTAAAATTGGAATCCCCATCCACAGCCCTGCCGCAGGGCTGCTCCCCTTGCACAACATGCAAAGGAAGGAAGTTGAAAGGAAGCAATTTATGAGTTAGCTCTGAGTAATCCAGTGATATGGTTGGCAATGCAGAGGTAGAAAAGCCTGTATGACAGAGTGAATGTACGTGGGCTTGTAAATCAGTGCTGAACGGGAAACTAAAGCGAGAAGAAGAAATGCTGCCCAGTTTTATCAGGGAGTGTGTGGCAAGGTCATGGGCAACAGTAGGTGCACAAAATAAATGGACTAGGGCAAGAAAAGCTGTTTTTTTGTGTTTTATACCTCCACCTCAAAAGTCACATAAATGGACAAGCAGTGTTTTCCTTTCCTTCATAATTCCTCTGAAGGAGGCAGCTGCTGCAGAAGAAAACGATTTTCCCCTGAGAGCCAGTCAGAGAAGGATGGGACATATTTACTTATTCAATAGCAGAATCCTGATTCAGAGATAATAGAAGGGTTTTATCCTGTAATTTTGCTTATCACTCTCCTTTACTTTTTCACAGTTCTTAATAATGAACAGCTCCAGATGGAACAAAACACACAGAGTCACCTGTGCTGAGCCTGAATAATACAGCAACTTTTTCTAGAGACCAAAAATATTTAGTGAGTTTTTCCCATGCCATTTGGCACTTTTGTCAAATTAGCTTCTTGGACCTGTCAACAATCAAAGATATCATAAAGCCTAAGGGTAAAGGCTGCCGATTCTTCCAATTTTTTTTTTTTAACTGAAAAAGAATGCAACCTCTGGTACATACTTGAGTTTTGATAATCCATGAAGGTTCAGACAAGGTTTTGGGAATTTATCAAAACGTAAACTTGAGGCTTTTCAGATTTGGTAATCAATACTTAATTTATTCCTTCAGACAGCTCCAGCTTACCAATTCCTATGCGTTTGTTTAAAGGAAGAGGTCTAATGCTAATGCTTCTGTCTACAAAGATAAAGTCCAGCACTTAGAGAAGTACAAGAAATGTAAATTGAACAGAGAATTTGAAACCATCTGCTGAATTTTTATTTAATTAAGGCCTCATCTGCATTTGAAACACAAATTAAAGTGTGAATTTAAATGAAAAAGAGATTGATGAATAACTTCATGGGCATCTGAGTTCTGGAACAAGAGTGCATTGTCCTTATTTACCTTAATACACTCAGAAATTATGTTATTCAAATTAGAAACACAGACTTCTCTCTTCAAGAACACGAGCATCAATACTTGGAGTTAATCAGAAACACTCAAGAGCAATAGATGCAAGACAGTTTATTAGAAAAGTTAGCAAGGAATTGTGAAATGAGCTTTGTGCTCCACATGTAACATATTTCACTGAACTTCAGGGAAGTTTCAAGTTCACACCTCACCCAAACCTCACACAGATTGTTCTGAGGAAAAGCTTCCTTGGGTGTAAATCTGATGCAATGAACAGAAATAAGGGTTTGTTGTTTAAGGGCACGAAGAATAGCAAGCACAAGTGTAATCATAGGCAGTTTGGGGTTCCATGGGTCCTTCTGATTTTGCCAGATAGATTCAATCTGAGCACAGAGAAGTTGCAAAAATTGAACATCCCAGGGACAATGTGAGGTTGAAATCCCAGCCTAGCTGAACAGAGCAGATCCAAAAGGCCATCCTGAAACTCAAGATTTCCTGGGATCTCTCCAGCCACAGAACAAAGGATCCATCTCATTCCCTGCTGCACCAAATAAGGAGTCTTTTCTGGTTTTCAGAACAGGACTTGCACCCATGCATTGAGAAATCTCTCCTTTAGCTTGGCATGAGCTGCAGCGAGCCTGAAACTCCCATCGAGCTGCCCCATGAAACTGATGAGACACTGGTTTTCTCTCACAATCCCCAGTGGTGAAACGCACCAACTTCGAGTCACACTTTTGCCATACTCAGTTTTTGCTGTCATCAACAATGTTTCCCTGACCCCGCTGCCCTGCAGAACAGAACCCACTTTATTATGGTTAAGAAGATCCAAAACGTTTTACTCTGAATCTTCTCCCACAAACCAGGCTTTAGTGATTCATATAAAAGAGGCTCTGGAGACAAAAAGACACAAGTTTTCAAAATGTAAAGCACTCTTTTTCCATTGGTTGTCATAATGGACGAACCCCAGGGTGTTCAGTCTGACCTGTGTTCGACCACACAGGCTTTGGAACTGATCCAGCCTTGCTCAGCTCTAGGGAGCTTAGCTAGTGATTTCAAGGGAAACGTGAAAATGGAGGCTGAATCTGACCTAAACCAGGTTACTAGTCTGGTCCTGAAAAATAAAATCAGGATTCTTCCTTTTTTGGAAAGCCAAAATATAATGACAGTGGGCCTACATCAGGTGTTTCATTACAGAAGGTCATGTGTGAACATGTTCCCCTTCCTTTGGCAATTGGGTGGACCACCATATATGTTGGAACACTACTAATATAAAAAAATTAAAATTAAAATCCCGACCACACTAATAGTCCCATCAGGGAACAGTGATGAACTCACAGTTTAGATGATAAAAAGAGCAGCTGTAGCAATCTTATATTCATTACTTGTGTTTACAGCCTTCTGCAGAAAGTAGGAAGCACTGTGCTTCAACACCCAAATACATGTAATTTTCCCCCCAAATAAACAAACATATATTTTTAAAATTACTTCTCCCAAAATTATTTCTTCTCAGAGTCAAAACTTACCTCACAATGCACAGAGCTCAGACACAGCAGGTTGCACAGAAGCCTGTAATCCTCCTGTAAGTAAATAAAACCAAATAACTGTAATAAAAAAAAAAGTTAATTCTAGTCTTTTGTTTGTTTCCATTGTAAAATTGCCATGGGACTGAGGAAATATAGTAGCTCTTAATTTTAATAGTTCCACCATTGTAGATTGGCTGGGTATTAATTGTGTTAATGGTGATCATACTGAATTCATTTGGTATTTATTGAGAGACCACCTGTGCACCCATATGGTTTCCATCATTATTTAGGAGTAGTTAATGGACCCATTAGGAGTTAGCAGAAAGATGTGGGCTGGCAGTACTTCCCGAGAGTGGTAGAAACATTCTGTTGATATCCATTGCATTTTGAGGATTTTCCAAAGAGCTATTTGCTTCCCACCAATTTTCTTTCTCTTTAAATTACATATATTCTCATCTTAGCTTTCAAGAACTCCCGGAAAAATTAACTCATGTTTCTTTGCCTATGACAAATCTGAGGGGACAACCTTTAGCCTTTTGATTTTGCAGCATATCTCTTTGCATGTTTCCTGCGTGGCTCCCTGGGGGAAGAGGGCAGAGGAAAGCTTCCAGCATCTCTGGTGGGTGGGTGCACTCGTGTGCTGGGGGGAGAGGCTGAGGGAGGACAGGGAAAAGGGGAAATGTTTACTGGGACTCTTGCCCTGCAGTGTGACAAAGTTGCCCACGCAATCTGTAGTGTCAGTTGTGCAAGACCAGAAACCTGTGGTGGGGAGGGGATGGGGGGGAGTCACATGCAGGGAGTCAGCCTTGACTGTCAGCAGAGGAGAAGGAAGAATGCTTTGGCTGGGTGTGGTGGTAACCAAGGCTGCTGGCTGACCGCAGTGACCTCCTGCTTTGATCCACATATCTGAAAAGACACTGCTCAGGCCCCGCTGCTGCACGGGCTGAGCAAACACGCCAGGGGCTGGAGCAAAGAATTTCCATTTTTGGTGCCATGACAATGGGCAGATGGAGGAGCATCTGTGTAGCTTCAGCGCAAAAGGACAGTTACTTTGTTCGAACTGGAATCTCTGAAGCAGTCTAAAAGTGTTCATTTCCCCAGAAACAGGGAATGCAGCACCCCCCACACACACTTGAAAAATCCAGGCTTATTTGCTGGGCACATCCCAAACAATACAAGGCTTATGCAAACTTTGCTATGTGCCAGTGTCCAGCTGTCAGCCACCTTCAACATCTGAACTTGTTGGCCAAATGCAACCAAATTCAATAAAACAACAGAGGTCCCAAAGGTTTTAGGTTTTGTAAAAACAAGGGAAGGGGATAGAGGAAGGGGAGAGAGACCAGCCAGTTCCCTTACAGAGTGCAAGGGGCTCAGTCTTGGCTCAGTTTTCTAGTCCTGGACAACAGAGACTTCACTCCCCAGTGAAGTTTTCTCTCTCTTACAGGATCTGAAAGATTTCCTCCTATGTTTAAAGGTTTTCAACACTCTTTCCTTCTCACAGACACACTTTTTGAGGGAAGAAACATTGATGCAGCTCTCCTAGATTTCAAGCAAGCCAGAAAGCCACATATCACATAGAAACCTAAATTCATTACTTGTCTTGCTCATGGAAAAACTTGTTTCAGTAAACAAAGAAGAGACTGAGCTGTCTTCTATTTTTGCTAGGTAAACAATTAAGTTAACAGTTATTCATCATGAGTATATTCACAATGTGAATGAGGCCTGAAACAATAATTTCTGCATGTAGGGAATATAATCAAGGTATTTGTAGCATGACTCTCGTGATTATTCACACTTACATTCACAACTTGGTGCTTTTAAATGGGGCTGTGTTCTCACAATCACGCCTTTGGTATTTAAGAATCACTTTTCTGTAGCTTAGGAAGACAGGTCAGATTTCAGTGCACCTCTCGACAAGGACACCTTCCTTCTCTAAACTGTGCATATTTGGGCTGTTTTCTGTTTGCTAATAAAACAGACACCTCTACATTAGCATTTTCACAATTCTCTTTTGAAGGAAATCTCCCAAATATCTTACTTTACTATGCTGAGATTTGAAATGCACAACAGCCTTGAAATGTGGAAAGGACATGATTTTGGGGGAAATTTCAACCAAAAAGGGTGTATTCAAAGGACTCCAACTGCTAATGAGCTTCCAGTCCAGTGCACTGGATTAGATCTACTGCAGTATACCCCCAAATTTACGGAATAGGGAGGCCATATTATATAATAATATGGCCATAATAATAAATTATTTATTTTGAAATAGCCATCACAGGCAGTTTAACTCACAGACTCACCCCCATCACGTTGCTCCTCCAGCATGGCCTGTGTTTGTGCCCACGTCAGCTCTCTGTGGAGATCAGAGCATGAGTACAGGGTGGGTTATTGCCTCCCAGAAGTTTCTTGAGAACAGATATTACAAGGTTATTTTCCACATTTTAAGAAAATTCAGTTCAATTTTTTTTCTATCTGGTGCTTAAAAATAGAGCAGTGCTTTTGCTTTTTGTTTCGTGTATCGGTGATGTAAAATGTTGGCGGCTTGAAATTTCATTAACACTGAGAAGAAGGGAGAATTTTATGGCTTCACAGCAAAATCTAACAGCTGTCCAGGCTTCTGAGCCCTCAGCATGGCTGTGCCACACGTCAAAAGCCATTCAGGGATGGTTCCTCATTGGGCTGGTGTGAAGCAAGTTCTGGCTTCAGCTCCTGCCCTGAAGGATAGTGCCTCAAAGAGAGGAGAGCCTAATTGCCACCCTGCTTATAAAACCCAGGGGCAAACCCCTATGAGAGCTCCATAAGAGCTGAAGCACCTTTGTGCCTGGGGAAGGTTGAGGCAAGATCTTAAAAAATGGGGGCAATCCTGAACTAACATTCAGTGAAAAGACAACTGCAGAAACATGGAAGTGTTTTCTGGTGGTTTTGGTAAAAAACTGAATATGCTGAGGCCAAAGCCTGGGGCTTGTCTGGTTGTTACAGAATTTAGTGGCATCTTTCTGAGATGCGACAATTTGAAACCAAAGTGTTTTCTGCCCTTAATTGCCTTTGATTCTTTAAATCTTTTTCAGTCTAATACACCCCTACCTTCCTTTCCCTGATACATTTTCCTCTCAGCCTATCTCACAAGCCTCTTAATAAGGCTTCCTTCTTTATGCTTTCAAACTTTTTCTAGTCACTTTTTATAAAAGGACCTAAATCACAAACATTTTTAATTCCAATATCTTCATGCTTGCATTTTTTCAATATCACAATAACTCTCCTTTCTATTTTTCAATTTTTCCCTATTTGCATCTTCCCTTATCTAATTCCAGCACTCCTGCTATTGTTTAGTCTACTGTCTTTACTTTTCCTATCTACTTTGCAAAACTACAATATTAAAAATGTTGGAGTTGTTTTACATTGGAAAGTTTAGCTTCTCTGTGGCTCCATGTATATGAAACTCCTCTGTGCTCTTCCAGTGCCACAGAATCATGCCAAGTTCCACAAGGTATCCCTACAGAGCTGCTAGCCCTGGTCTGGCTGCTCCAGGGCAGGAGGGGGTTTAGGGAATTACTGCCCAATGTGGGTTTTTTCAGGTCTTTATTTTCTTACCTTGCTCTCTAGTGTGATGAATCTGCCCACAAGGGCTTTAAAAGCTGCTGTCACATTGGAACCATTTCACTGCCTATTAATTAAAATCCCTCCCTCATCCTACAGTTGAGGCTGCACTTGAAATCCAGAACATCTCCATGCTTTACCTACTGCTTTATTCTGTAACAAAGCACTGGAAAGGACTGGAAACAAAGCAAGCTGAAACTCATTTCTTTTAAAAGGGGTGAAAACCCTTTTGCAGCTTCCCTTTTAAGCTAAGATGAGCAGAGTGGATCCTCCTAGAAATCCACGCTGAAGTAGCTCTCAAGCAGTTCCATAAGGCACAGATCCATCACATCTTCCCTACAAATGTGGAAGTCCATTCCATAGCTAGCACCTTCCAGTGTGATTTTGGGGTGTAAACAACAATAATGAAGCACAGGATGCTGTACAAATCTTGGGGAACAGCAGGTAAGATGTATGGAACCAGGAAAGGATTTGCCATCAACCTTTGATCTTTAACCTATGTATTACGACTCTACAGAAACTCCCCCTAAACCTAAATATCTCATTATTTATGATTATGTATTTTAATGGACTTCTACCCTTCCCTCCCCTGGGTGCAGTCTGTGTGGCAAAAAATACTGTGAGATCTGTTCTGTCCCCCATGTTTTTGCTCCCAGGGAACTAAAGAACTGTGAGAAGGTCTGATCAAATGTTATTTCAGCCCCACAAATAACTCCCTGAGTGATTCAAAGTGCTTGCAAAAGAAAAAAAAAGTAAACACAAATACCTGAAATGAAAATATAAGTCCCCAGAGCCACACACACACACACTGCAGTCTGTCAGAGCAGGAAGGACTGACAGCCCAAGCCCTCTGGGTAGTGTCCAGTGACTCTGAAAGGTTCTCTGGGTGATTTGTCCATGTTTAACACCACGCTCAAGGGGAAGTGGAAGGAGTTCTGTTGTTCCTTTTCACCAGCTGTACTCAGCTGCCTATGGTTCCTCTTCTCTGAGACCTCACCAGAGACTGAACCAGGCCTCAGACTTCCAAACCAGTGAAGCTCCATGGCTGTCAGCTACAGAGCTGGATGCAGCATTTTCCCTCTCAGTCCTCTGTTCCTCCAGGCTGAAGGATGGCAGGAATTTCACTGTGTGCTGCCCTGGGTGAACACTGCTTTCCCTTCTAAGCTCTGGGCTCATCACTGGGACCAGCTACACCTAAATTAACCCTTGGGCTCCCAACACAGCTGCCTGCCACTGCTTGTTCCACCCCACCCCACTCCAGAGAATGCCTCCTCTGCCCCCCCAGGGGTATGACCATGCAGGAAAGGTGATTTTGTGCAAAACTTGTGTTCCAGCCCCAGGGAAGACACCACCACTGTGTCTCCTTCCCCTTGCACTGGACTGGGGCTTCCAGCACACACTGTGGGAACCCATCAGAGCTGGTTATGGTGCAGACCAACACAGCTTTTGTTGCTCTGTGTGGGAGGCCACAGGTTTTATTTTCTGTGGCTGTGTGAACCACCACACATTAACTATAAACTCTTAGTCATCTGCAAGGGATGTTATGCCCCCTTCATTCATTACCTTATTTTTAGGCTTTATTTTCTTAAATGAATTAATCTTTATTATTTTCCCTTTTTTTTATACATGAACGTGTGAATCACACATTCAATGAGGATTCAAGAATCCATTGACACAAGAACTCTTGGTTCTAAAGCAAGGAGAATCCAAATGTTATGGAATTGAGAGCTTGCACTGTGTGGCACAGCAGATTTCAGTCAGTGAATGTCTGGTTTGGGATAATACTGAAAAGCCTGACCTTGGTTTTACCCATGCAGCGTCAATGCCTCAGTGCACACCAGGAGTTATTTACAGTGATGCCCTGGGAGAGATGCGATCTACTGGGACTTTTTGGCTGCCAGTGATGCAAAAGGACTGTTTGGATAGGAAACAGCACGCCTGGACCACTGGGCTGTAGGTCACAATACCCAAGACACCAGTGTCATTTTGATTGTGCCCATTTGCCCTTAGAAACCCTTTAACCTCCTTGGCTCTCCATCCAGCTCTTGGCTGTTCACTGGCCTGGGCACAGCTTGGCTGCAGTGGTTTTACCATCCATACTGACCCAGGTGATCTCTAAAATGAAAAGGTTGACCAGACACAGAGCTGAATCTGGAAGACAATATTTATTTTTGGGGAGGAAAGACCTTTTGGAGAAGGGCTGCAAAGCCACATCTCAAATTCACTGAGCTTCCAAATAATTTAGGCCCAGATTTTAAGCTCAAGCACATCTGGAGCAATGACTGCTCCAAACATGTGGTACATGTCCCAGAAGAAAGTCTTTTAACACGAAGTAATTATAAAAAACCCCAAGCAGAACCAACCCTCTGGCTTTTCCACAGAAGCAAGGCAGGACTGCTACCAAACTTGGTGCCAACAACTTTGGAAGCCCCAAACAAAATTACATTATAATGACAAATATCAAACAAACTGAAGAAAACAGGGGTAGGGGCAAATGCTGCTCTCCCTTTCCCTGTTCCCTTCTCCTCCTTTCCTGGCTCACTCCTGTGTAAATGACTCCAATAAACCACGGAAAGAGCAACTTGCCAGCAGCTGGCACACTGGACCTGGACAGATGCCAGCCATGGGGCTCACACTGGTTGGAAAGTTGTATTTTTTTTATATCTATAAAATACATACGTGTCAGTCTGAATGGCTGAGTGAGCCACTGAAACCAAGATAAGCAAAGGCAGCACTTAGCATGCACTCTGCATGTTCTCCAGATCCTGTGTCCCCTCTTATGCCAGGCTGGCTCCTCTAATGAGGTTCTTGTGCAACTTTATTGCAGTTACAGGGAGCCTGAGTCCTTCTTCCAGTCAGCAGGAAATTTTCAGCTGACTATGGAGACCAGTGTTTTGTCACAGATTTGTCAGGTAAAAGAAGCTACATCATTTGGCTTTCAGTGCTCCAATCATGAAGATTTCTCTGTGCAATAAGAAATCAATTTGATTTTTCTATGCAATTAGATACAGAAATATGCCATTTTCTTATTTGTGTCTGGGATTTATTCCGTGGAGCATCTCCTAAGTGAGATGACACTTGGTGCTTCATAAAAAGGGAAAAAATTACATTCTCTGATCCAAAGAAATGCCCAGTGAGATGCTTATGGTTAATGTTGAAAGCAGCCATAAGGGCTGAGAAGAAGAAGTTGTCTCTGAACCCGTTGTGTAGTGGTGAGAGTCCTTCAGGGTAAAAGGGCTCATCTGGGTCAGAAGTGCTGAGGCTGAAGCAGGTTGGTATCATCACCCAGAGGGCACAACCTGTGTGAAACTCTGGCTGCACCCTGTCATCAGGTGTTTCATGGGGAACCAGGGCTCAGATCTTGAGCACTCCATACCTTGGAGTCACACTGGCACAAATGCCACTTTTTTGCTTTTCTGACCCCCCAAAAGGTCTTTGAGCACCTTCCCTGTGCAGACATCCAGCCATGACTGAAAAGAAGACTCTTCAGCAAAACTAGGTGTTTTCCTGTGCCTTAACTTGAGCTGGAAAATGGAGCACAGACTCCACTGACTAAACATCAGGACCTATTACTTCTCTTTTTGTTTTAAGACTCACATCAGCGACAGGCAATGGAAAAAACGTGTGAATCGGGTCATTTCCAAGTTATGTGATTCACTCTGATAGGATGTTGCATTTCTTTGTCTCTCTTCAAGGAATCACGTGGAACAAAACCACAACAGGCTGCTGACTTGCTGTGGGGTGGGGGTGGGTGGAGGGAAGGAACAAAAAATGCCTCTTATTTTAGAAAATAATTATCATGCTTATCTTCTTCCAGGTGTCTCCAAGGCCTGTGGAGGTTTGACAGGATTCCCACAAAGGAGAACTTTTGCCCACAGTTCTGCCCCATTATCTCCCTCACACATAACAGAGCTGGAGGCTTGTGGTCGAGTGACCTCAGCATCGTTGCGAAAGTAGTTTGCTTGCATTATTCTCTCCACACGTGATTCCATAAGAAACACCACTCCGTGCCTGGTTATTTTTTCTTAACTCTTTCCTCTCAGAGGAAAAGCACTGGGTAAACTCTGATATGTGCCCCTTTATCTACAGAACCTATGCTGGGCATTTCCTGGCATTTGCCCATGTCAGTACCCGCCAGGGTGGAGATTTTTTCCCCAGGAGGGCAGCGCCCTCGGAGAGCAGTGCATGGCCGTGCCATGGCTGGAGCTGTGTGAGGGAGCTTTGCTGCTTTTTGTTGGATACACTAAGGACACCTGCCCCTGCCCTCCAGGATAAGGTGCTGTGCACAGGCAGAGCCCAGCACTGACCTTGTGGTGCCTTTTTGCCAGCCCAGAACACTCTGGCTCCCCTGAAACTGTGTGATGGGCATCTGAATCCTATGTTAGGGGTGCAGGAATGGAGCAACAGGGTTTTGGATGAAACAGATTTTTTCTCTAGAAAAGCTGAAATCCTGAGACAGCATAAAGTGGAGAAGTCATGTTCTCTTTCAACTTCTCCATCAAGTGCATGCTTTCTTCTTACAACACTGCTTTTCCCCTCCTGCTTTCTTTGAATAGACATACTGGGGGAAGGGGCAGATAGAGGAGAAGTTGTCCTCTCCCTCCCCGAGCACTCTTTGCTAGTGGGGAAAAGCAGCCCAACCAAAGTTTGCCACCACCCCAGACTCTGGACAGAGGGATGAATAGCTTGTAAAACTGTCTTCCTGAATGTTTGCAAAGCACTTAACATTGCAAGGGTCTGATTGTATTACTACAGTGCTGATAATAAATATTGTTAATAATGAAAACAGGAAGAAACTGTTTACTGGGTGCTGCATGAGAAAGGCAAAGTTGGCTATGGCTGCTTCCAAATGTGTGGAGACTGGGACAAGGAACTGCCTGTGCAGGGTGGTGTTCAGAAAATGCTGCTTCTGAGATCCAAATGAGGACGTATGGGAGCAATCCTTAATGTTTGCCCCTGATTTGATGTAAATCCTCTCTCACATGGAGAGATCCAGTCCCATTGCAGGTCTACAGAGTCCCCAGGCAGCAGGGATGCAGTGAGTGGGTGCCACAGGGCAAGGCAGGCTCACATCTGACACTGCAAACAGCACAATGAACCTCCCCACTGCTATGCAGGGGAGACTTGCCCAATTAATTACATCTCCCCAGTGTTCTGGAATAAAGACGTTTCCCGAGTGACAGCAGGTTCAGACAGCAGTAAGCTAGCAGAGCCAGTAAAAAGATGGGAACACGCAGTAACTGCTCACTGTACAGGAGGAAAGTTTTCCTGCCGTGTAATAATGGAGGTGGCCATATTTCATGAAGAGTCCTCATTTAAACATGTTAAAGCTCGTTAGTCAAAACCTGGATGAAGTCCAGGTGTTGCAGAGGGGTAAACCATCACCTCCTCCAAGATGCACTGCTCGTGGCATGGGTGCTGGGCACACAGAGGGGTCCTGAAGGCCACGAAAGCTCTGTGAGTCAGGGGTGCCACCGTGATCTCCACTCCTGAATCAGGGCCCTTGCTGGCTGCCAAGCTGTACGTGGGGATTACACAGCGTGGACACCTCGTCAGCTGCTGAGGCCTTCTGACTCATTCCCACTTAGAATCTAGATGACAGTTTGGTTTGAATTAGCCATGGGCTGAAGCCAAAATCCTGGGTCTGAACTTCCTCAGATTTTGGGAAGACTCCAGTCTGGATCCGAGCTTAGCACATGGCTTTGAGTTACTCAAAGATTGGAGCCAAACCCTGGATCAGAACGTTCCCAGACTAGGAGGAAGCTCGCAGCCTATCTTTGATGCTGGGATCATCACAAGGATGAAATACTGCCCTTATGCTGGGATACTCCTTGTTTTCTTCCATAGCTGGTGCATTTTCAGCACTGCAATTGTACCATTTCAGTTCTTGCAATGAGACTAAAGAAGAAAATAAAAGATGTGTTTGTGTTTATTTCAACTGGAAAAACACCTTGCTTTCAATTTGCCTGTTGGATAGACAAGAGGCATTTCGGCTTCAGAGCACGACAGTTGTGCCTCATTAATAAAATTTGGGATGGAATTCCCTTGCCCCAGGCACCAATACCCCCAGTACCACCAGTGCCTTTCAGCGCAGGAGTGAGGAATGCGGCACAGTGAGTGCAGCAAGCGCTCCTCGGGCGCGTGCTACCCCTGAGCTCACCCTCACAGGAATCCTTCGAGGAGAAGGAAAGGGCTGAAGAGTAACAAAATTCCACTTTCAAGCTGCTCAGAAGACACGGTGCGAACAAACAGCCCCCGGAAGGCGAGATCCTGCAATCTGCTGCCGCGGAGCTGCTGAGCAGCCGTGTCTCCAGTGCCGGGGATCCGGGCGTGCGAGGCGCGGGCAGGGGAGCGCAGCGATCCCGCAGAAGGTGTCCCTGCGAACGTCTGGAACGCGTCGAGCCGCCTGCCGCGCTGCGAGGGCAATCTCAGCCCCGACAGAAGGCTCCGCCGGCGCAGCGCCGTGCCGTTAGCTCGGGGTTTACACACTTCACTTGACACCTCTCCCTTGTCCTACAGATGTTGCGCTACATTTCGGATCGAGCCTCCAACAATACAGCTGTTAGAACACATGTGCATTTTCCACTCAGCAAACCGCAAGAATAAGGCGGCAGGGTTACAACGTTTGGATCCTAGGGCTAGAATGAGAGCAGCAGGAGAGGTGTTTCTTTGGGAAATCTCCGTAGTTTCTCCTGTAGTTTCTCTCTTTCTGATTTTATTCACCGACTGTTCTGCGCTCAGGCCATGGGGAAGGTAAGGTCTGATTGATATTGCAAGTGACAACTGAGGCCTTGGCATCATTTCTTCAGTTCATCTTCAGGAGGTGATAAGCCCAGAGCGTTTTGCTAGCTCTAGAGAAGTGGCGTAATTTTGCCTTTTATTTGCAAAAATGCTCTTTATTCCAATCCCTGTTAATTCACTGTTACTTGTGAATAAATTAGAGTCTGCCCCAGTGAAGGAGTTTAGAGAGGAATTATCAGATCTGCTCAGAAGGGAAATATTTTATAATATTCTTTTCCCTGTTGACATTATAGAATACGAGAAGAGATGGCTACGGCTCACCAGGACTCTCACAAAACCATTGAAAGCTCTTTCTTCTATCAATAAAGTACAGAAGTTGGGGATCAAGTGAGTGATTTAATAAAATAAAGTGAGCCCCAAAACGGGCTTCTTAAGGACCATGAGATCTCAGGCGTCATTATTCTCTCGTTGCCAAGGGCATCTATTGCAGGTACCTCCAATTATTTGACTCCTGATTTACGTCAGTTGGTTTAAGGCAAATTGCACTTCTTTTTCCTCTGATCCAACATCTGTTTTCTTGAAAAACAGATGTGCACAAATCAATCTGATTAATGTGCTTGATTCTGCAATTACTGCAGCATAAATCAGCAGCCCACTAAAATCAACCTGGTGTCGAACTCATGCTCCTACACCTTCACCATTCAGCCTGTCTTGACTTAGGTCTTTGCTCTGTGAAGCTTCTTTAGATACAAAAGGGCCAGAGTAAAATCCTCAGTGCCAGGACATGGAACATTTCAGATGATCTGATGTGGAATTATCAATAAAGGGGTTTCAATGAAAAAAAAACAATGCCTTTAAAAAGGCTGCAGGTTATCTTGTGTACTAACTTTTTCCCAAAGTTATTCGAGCTTCTTAGATATTAATTGAAGTTGTCAAGGCAAAAGAGAAATATATATATAGAAATGAAATATACCATACATATAATATAAAAATATAGACTGACTCAAAGGAGATACACCTTTCTTAAAGTAATGAGGGGTGCAACTGATTATCTGGAGGAGAATCAGTCTCCATGCTCTGTAATCAGCTGAAGTCCCAGCACAACAAGTTGCTGTTTTCTTTGCAGGTCCTGCTGCTCCAGGAGGCGGAGACAACACAGGAATTAAAATTAGGGAAGTTTTCTTTACAGATTAGATTATAACTGATTTTGTTGTCCATGTGAGGGGAAAGGTGAGTGGGAAGATCCAGGTGGATCCTCTGCTGCTCACCTGAGCCTGGTGTAAGGTGCCACTTGCAAAAGGCTTTCACACAGGGGTTGTTGTGTCATGCTCTGCATCACTTTTGAGTAGAGCCTGTTTTGTACCCCTGCTCTCCATCTCCTGGTGTGGGTGGGAGCTGGGATCCCCTCCCCAGTTGAGGACAGCTGATGGTCACCAGTCATGGTGGCAGCAGCCGCTCACTGCAGGTCTGGTGCTGGTGCTGATTGTTGCTTGACCTTGATATTTGCATAAGGGGGAGCAATTAATATGAGGAAAAAATGAGAAAGAATTTTTCCCCTTACTCATTCTGTCACAGCTGCCCTTCATCTCCTGCAATGTGGGTCCTGCCATCAAAATTCCAATCCAGATCCAAACTTGCCTTTTCCCCAAATCTCAGAGTGCTTTAAGCTGGAATCCATCACTTTTTTCCCCCCTCCCCCTAGCTGAAACCTAATAAATGTGCTCTATAAAAAATGAGTTTGGCCAACATCTGGAGGCAGATAAAAATCTTCCAAGCTACTGTTCCACAGTCTTAGGGATCATTAGTACTGCAGAACGTCTATACAGAATATTTATCTTAAGTATGTAATAAAATGAAAGCTACTGTGCCAAATTCAGAACAACCTCTGATGAAAAGAAATGCCTCACATCAACATCAAGCTGGAGCTTTTCTAGCCAGAGAGAATCTTTTCTCTAGCCAAAGCACAGAAACTTGTAGTTACAAAAACTTAACACCAAACACAGGGGGCAAATTTATTATTTTAATTGTGATATTTCATCACTGGTTAGTTTAATGTCTTTTTCCCCATTTTTCTTTTAATCACCCTCCCCCTCTCCTTGGGATGGTTTATTGCTTGTAAATTATTTGTCACATCGTTGTAATTCTATCCAGATCCTTAACTTTCTAATCATGCATCTTTTATGGGGTCTCTTTTAAAGAAGCACTATAATTACTTGCCAAGGGTCCCTGTAAATTTTATCAGGCTGTAAAATATTATACTTTAATTATTTGAAAAAAAAAAAATTGGAAATGTTCCCTCTGAAAGGCTGCACGATCAATATTGCAAGGAGCAAGGCACCTTCTGCAGTCCTGCGTTGGTTCCTGCTGAACACCTCAGAAACCTTCAAAACTCTTCCACTTCATTCAGTCATGTGGAAAAGTATAAATGGAGAAACTGGCCTTTGAGTAAGAGGAAGAAATTGCTTATTGTGTATTTGAGCTGTTGTACAATGACCTCACAAGATGACAAAGATGCTCTCCCAGTCTTTTTGTAGGGAGGGACTTTGTAGGCACAGGGACTCCACTCCCATCTTGGTGACAGAGCTGTGCAGTTCAGAGCAGAGCAGAAATGCAGAATAAACTGCAGATGCAGAACCTTTCTCATAGGAAATGAAACATTTTTTCAGAGGAAAAATTCTCTGTTTCTATACAGACTTTGAAACTATCATCAAGTCGATTTGCTTGATTTCATTCGTAGTAAATGTAGAAATAACTAATAACATTTCTACAATTATGTTCTACTATCAGTAGGCATTTGTGACTCATTTCTGTAACCCTTTATTTCGCAAATTAGCAACTTCCATGATACAGTGTTCTAGAAGAAGTATGGGGAAATTAGGTACTTGACAGTGACCTAAAGCGGTTTCTGGAACAAAGTTTCCCATGCACTATTCAAAAAAAAAAAAAGTTTGCAGTTAGTTTCAGGCTGGATGTGCATAAGATGTGGAATTATATCTTGTACTCTTCACCAGCACTTCAATTAAATGTGCACAGTAGCTCATGCCCATTTCTGGTAAGTTTGCATTTCTTTAGATTGCTGGGCTGAAATATGATGGAGTTAAATGATTTGGTCAAGGAGCATGGTGAGCTGGAAGCGAAGTGAAATATAGATCTCACCTCAGCTCCTTGCTCCTGGGGAGCACCAGGGGAGGTGCTTAAGAGAAGTGACATACTGCTTTATCTGTACAATTCCTCTTATCCTATGAGAAGCTCTTATCCCATCTGTCCAGTGCCTTTCTGGGTTTTATCCTGGGAATATCACTTATTATTACCCTCTAAGCAGCACCAGATAAGACTCACCAGCACTCAGACACCTGGAACTGTGAGATCCATGCACGCTGAACAGACGATCCTGCTCTTTCCCAGGTTTTCTGTAAATAATTACTAAAAATCCTTTTCCTAAAGCCTTTTCTGCAAAAGCACAGCACTGCTAGTAAATTGTCCATGTTCTGCACAGCAGCAGATTTTGCAGCAGGCTTTGGGTGTCAGTGGCGTTGGCAAACATCCCATTTTGATGTGGAGAGTCCCCTGTGCACATCCCACCCGTGCAGGTAACACACTCTCTGCACAGGTCTGTCACAGATGAGCTCCTGCAGGGGCCAGTGCACTGTGTCACAACACAGCATCCAGGAGATCAAACAGTAAATGTCTTTCATTCACAACTCAGGCCAAATCCAGCAATGATTTTTAATGCTTGTTCATGAATGACACAGACCTTGGTATTTATTTACAGCAATTGTTGACCATCAGAAACCGTTCAATGAATATCTCTTGTAAACCACACACAAGTAAATACACAGCTGGCTCAAGCTACTGTATGTTGTCGCTATTTTTAATAGCTGGATGCTGGCAGAAGGCAGTGGTAAGAGTGTTTAAACACGGATATAGCTATGGATGATTCAATTATTCATTTCGAGCCAGGGGTTCAACTGAAGTAACCTTGCTACCTGCAGGCAGGTTGTCCATGAAGAGGTCTGTGTTTGTTTCCTGTCCATTCCATGTAGATATAGGTGAATAAAGACACTGTAAAGCCTGAAAAGCATAAAACATATGCGCTAGCAATTAACAAGACATGCTGCAGATGTTTGAAAATCAGTATAAAACTGATTTCCACGGCCTGACATGTGGTCCTACAAGGGTCCCTGAGGACTTCTCTGCTGTTGTGTTAGCTCAGGGGTCAGGTTTACGCTCCAAGACAGCTCCCTAAACCCTTCAGCTGTTTACCTTGCTGCTGTGAAAGTTTACACTCCAACTCACTTCTGCAGGGAGCCAACTGTCTCCTCAGTTGGAAAGTCAAGCACCAGGTTTTCAGTCCTTCAGAGCTGCCCCTTCAGGCAGGGAGACTGTCGCAAGTTGAACAGAAACAGGTTTAAATCTGGAGATTTAAAAAATTGCGGGAAAAGAAAGTTAAAAAAAGACACCGTGCACAGAGCTAATCTGCATCCCGAAGGACAGGGAACAGATGATGGAAACAGTTGCTTTGTGGAGCCTGCAAAGGTGCCACTGCCTGTAACCAGCATCACCCCTTTTCTCCAGCTAACACCAACCACTCCACGGCCACTTCAACACTGCTCTTTAATTCCCCACTCAAAACAACTGCTTCCCCTTGACTCCTCGCAGTCGGGGCCAGCAGTCGTAGCCCAGCCTGCATTTCTGCTCCCCTGCTTGCCTGGCTTTCCCCGGAGAAGCCGGGCTGGCCGCTCTCCGGCGGCGCTCGCCCAGCGCAGGGACGCGGGCGCTGCCGGGGCTCGGAGCGCTGCTGCGGGCGGGAGCGGATCCGCCGGGACGCATCGCCGGGGATGCTGCGGGGCACGCAGCCACCGGAAAGCCAACAGGCTCCCAGCTCCGGGGGTACAAGGCGTCCTGCGGGCTGGCTGGCAGCTACAAATCAGCTCCGCCGAACGGCAGGGCAGGGAGGCACTTTTGGCATGTAAACTTCGCAGCCGGGGATTTGGGGATTTGGGGATTTGCTCCTTTCCCCTGGCGTGTAGATGGTGTCTGTCACAACCAACATTTTCTTCGGAGGAAACAGGGAAAAGGAATTAAGTAAAGGAGCAGAAATAAACTGATTTAAGTAGAGGTTTTTTGCTGATTTATGGTTTGCACATTTCAACAACTACTTTGTAAGTGGTTCACAAACTCTAATAGTTTCTGGGAGTTCAATGATCAGTATCTATAATACTGAGAAATGACAGTAAAATAAAGCATGTTCTCAAATTGTATTGCTATAGGCACACAAAATGGAGTCTTACCAGATATAGATTAGTAAAAAAGCTATAACTGCTTTCCTCTTCCCCTTTTTTTCCCATGCATGACTATAAAAGGATCTTAACTTCTGCTCTGAAAAGAACTGTACCCCATCGTGTCCCCTTTATTAGATCCCCTCTACAGAATAAAGATCCTAACTTTTTTCAATATAGTAATATTAAAAACCCCAATTAAAAACAACAAAAAAATGCAATTTATACTGGACTGAACACCAAAAGATTTTCGTAACAGTGATGACCTAACACGTGTTTTGAAGCTGCCAGGGTCAGGGTCACAGTCCCCCATGTGTCACCTCAGCCTGATGTACAGCATTCAGAAACACCAAGTGCACAGCCTGAGCATGTGGAATTATTACAGGTAATCACAAAATGCTAATTGGTTACTAAGGCAGACTGTATCAGATGAAATGGAAAACAAACCAGAAGCTGTTTCTCCAAGGCTTTTAAAGATAAAAGCATGGCTAAGCTTGGGTAGTTAGAACCAATAACACTCAGATATTCTCTTTGATCCCATATTCCTGCATGTCCATTATGAAACTATCAATATCGTGTGAAGGTTGGAGGGAAGGTGTAGACTCTCTGAGGATTGGCCGAATGCTACCTTTGCATCTCTCTCAGCTCCTCTTTCCTATATTTATCTTCCTCAGTGATTCTGATACCATAAACAGGGGCAGCTCACATCAAACCTAGGGCAGGGAGGGGAAAAGTAATGAGGGATGTTTGGCAGGGGGGACACTGCCACAGTCTAGGCCAGACTCTCGGCTTGGGGATTCCTGGAGCACGGCACCTCTAAGTGCTGCATTTGCCTCAGGCAACTTCCCTCCACATAATGGTAAAGAGAAACACTAAATCAACAGATACACACATAGACTGAGAATTCAGTGAATGCAGAAGTCATTCCATCTCTGGGCCTCAAACTGTACAGAAGTTATTAGGAGGACAAGGCACTGATACAACAGCAATGAGGTCTCCCACCACCTGTCCCTGGCCCCCTGGAATAGGTGGGATCTTTCTTCATTTATCTGGGGAGGTGAGTACTGTACATGTGTGTGGATTGTTCCCTTAGATATCTTTCAGTTTCCAAGATATTCAAGAAAATATCAGGAGTGCCTGGCAAATGATTCACATAAAAAGGTTGTCACAAGATTATCTGCCAGGCTAGGGGGATAGAGGAGGCAACAGCCCATAGGAGATGTGCAATTAGTCCAGAATTAAAAGTTTTAAATACAGCAAAAAATCTGAAAATTTGTTGGAAACATGAGACTGTGGACAAAATGCCTATAGATGGAGTTCAGAATTCTTTTTACCAGATCCTAAAATCAATGAGCTCAGGCAATAAGTGGACAGAGGTGCATCTAATGTACATGATGTCATTGAGTCCTTCTGCCTCTCTGAAAACAATAGAGTTTGTGCCATGGAGAGGCTTCAGCATCTCCCAGCTTCCATGGCGCCAACACTGCCTTTTTTAGGACAAGGAAACCCCTATCTGAAGACAAGAATGCGTAGAGGAAAGTGGCACAGATGGTCAAAGTGCCATAAAGAGACTCACAGTGGCCTGCTCCTTAGTCCCAGGGCAAGCCTGGCCTCAGGAATGAGATGCCAAATCTCAGGTGCCTCGTACACCTGGCAGCAGGCAGTGGTTGTTTTGGGGTCACGCAAACTCTGAGGGGACTCTGCTCCTAGGCAGGTCTGAGCTTTCAGAGCCATTGGAAGGCCTGATTCCCCAAGGAGCAGCCCCTTGGTGGTGCAAACAGAGCTCTGGAGCTGCGGAGGAGCAGAGCCGAGTGTGCTGTTGCCATGGCAGGGGAAGGGGGATCTATGGAAACCCCTGAAAGGGCATCACTCCAGGCAGTCTCCAAACAGCAGGACCACAGACAGTACCAGGGCACTTACAAGGCACACTGTGAAGCCAGGATAATTTCAATCCATTTAGCAAAGTGCTTCCAGTCCTCGTTCCAGAGCAGGTTAAAGGAAAATAAAGTGTTGAACAAACAAAGTTAATCTGTACCTACAGCACTTTACTCAAGAAAAAACTAAAACTGTCTGACTGTTGCCTGCTCTTGGTTTGTTATTTTCCTCTCAGGCAAAATGCCTTTTTTTTTATTTTTAAATTCTTGTTTGTTTGTTTGAAAGACTGCTGCTGTGTGATGGTGAGCTGCTCTTACACAGACTCACTAACCCAAAAGGCACAGGTGAAAATCATGGGGTAGTCAATACCTTATGGCCATGGCAGACACTTTGGTAACATGATATATATCTGTGAGTAATCACACACTTTCCTCCTCACTTAGGGTGGAAAAGTGCCCTTGAAAATTGCTTACTCTCCCACTAAAACATACAGGATTTGTACTCTAAGGGACAACACAGAAGTCCAATGAATCACTGAAATCAGGGAAAAAAAAAACAAGTAAGGTTCTTCGAATTTGTCCTTTCAGAAACAGAGATTGAAGACTGAGTTCTTAAATTTTTTCTTGGTATTGCATTATTCTGTGTCCTTGGAAATATCAACAAAATTTGTCTGGCTAAATTTGTTCTTGAGATTTGCAAACAGGGATGAATTTTACTTTTGAGCATAACACATTCATCAATCTGTTTTTGTCTTCAGCCACTTACATTATCAGAGTGGTCAAAAGCATTATAACACATCTGACCAGAAATGTTCTGCTGAATACATCATGAAGGGACCCCAATTGCTTGCAAATATGGCAAATCCTTTGTTTTCTCGAGAAACTGCTCATTGCTCATTTTCCAGGCATTCTGGGACAAGATCAGCTTTCATGTTCTCTTTCCTGGGGAAATCCTCACTGGATATAAATAACTCAAAAGCACTCAAATGATTCCAGTAGTCTTAGAGAAGGTATTTCTCTGGTGTAGAAACCTAACTGGTTATGCAGGTTCTGTCCATGTAATTTCAATTTGCCTGCTAGAGGCACTTCTCCTCCACTGATATCTCCAAGGATGTTTGAGATCATGGAAAAATTATTGTGTTTCAAGGCCAAGAGGGGTCATTTTGATCACTGATTTTGGATTCTTACATTTTAATCTTCCTAAACCCAAGATCCAGGTAGGCTAAGGTGTTGTGACCAGGACACTGTGGTTGAGAGTGTGGGGACAAACATTTGCCTGGCATCAGGTAACCTCAGCTTGATCAGCTCCGAGTCTCCAGCGTATTTGCAGAGCAAGTCTTAAACTTCTTAATCAAGAGGGAAGGTGCTTTAAAAGTGCCCTGCCCTTGTGTTTGACCCAGTGTATAACACAGCTCTGTACAGTTCACAGCCTTTTGTTTTTTGGGTGGCTGTTTTTGCTTTGTTCCAGAACCAAATATGAGTGGAGGCAGCAGAAAACCTGTCTCAGTCCACAGTGAAGGTGCAAGGGCTGTAACCTCCTCCTGAGGGAACCCAGAGGAACTCAGGCAGGATTACACTTAAGGGTGACTGGCTGTTAGGTGAGCATTAGGTGAACCTTGTAGAGATCCAATAGGGTGAACAAGCTCAGAGCAAAAGGTCTGAAAATTAAGGACTCTTTTGCTTCAGCTTGGCCAGGGCTAAAGATTAAATCCTCTGGGAGCTGCAGTCCAGGCTGGAGAGAGGCTTTGCTCTCTAAACTATGTTCTCAAAACTCTGATGAATAATTGTCTGACCTAGAGGCTGGAGGGAGGAAAGACCTTGGACTCTATTCAATGGGATCTTGGCCCTTAGGTCACCTGCAGCTGAGATGGTCACCAGTGGAAATTTGTACAATCCCATACAACTGGAGAAATGACCATGCCGTCAGTAACCCTGTTATTCTGGACAATCAGTGTCTCCAGGCAAACTTTAATGGAAGAGAATTAAACAATTATCAGAAAATAGGATGCAAACTGCAGTAAGGCTAGCTATACAGAGCTTCTTTTTCTGTCAACTTGAATATTCTGCAGCTATTTAGATCAATAAAGAGAAAATGTAAAACACATGCTTTTTGCAAATGTTGCTGAATCAAAAAAACCATTGTACATCTATTTCAGGCTAGTGTGTGAAACACATTAGAAGACATCAGACACAATCTCCAAATTTTGTGAGTGCTATTCAGTATTTTGAGTGATCTACAGGGACCCCAAAGGCAGCTTTCAAGAATATCCAGGCCCTTGAGTAGCATCGAGCTAAGAAATTATCTTTCTTTTTTTGTAGGGATGATTTCTCAAGCTGGCCAAAAATGAAGATGCAATCCCAGATTGGAGGGAAAGCTCTCTCTCTTCTCTCCCCATTTCTCCAGAGCAAAGATTTGAAAATTGCACTTGGAAGGCATTCAATCAAGCAGACGGTCAGCTGTGCTCACATACATTTGGATCAGGCTTTTAGAGCCATGCCAGAAAGTACCTTATGCAAAATTAGTAAAAACAATAACACCAGAGCAGAGGAATAACACGGCAAACCATACAGACACGTCAGGCTCAACCAGCCGTTAGGTGAAAGGCCAACATCATTTAGCAACTCACAAGTTCATAAATGGTAGATTTACAGAAATTTAATCCCCTTCTACTCATCAGGGGATTTCACTAGAGACCAGAAATAGCTAATTGGGAATAGGAGCAATGTATTTAAAAACAATGAAACACACTTCAGAAAACGCCTTTGAATCCTTCAAAAAGTAAAAGCACTAATTAAAAAAAGATGTTTTTCTAAGAAGCAGCTGCAGGTTTACAGGGTGGGAATTGGCTAACTTCTGAGAGTCTGTGCTGTGTGTCTGGCCACTGGTTGGCAAATGCAGACCTTTACACTATAAAAACTGTTTCAGTAACACTTTGAAATACTTGCCCAATCATGTTGAGTTCACTTGGGATTCATTATAATATCATTAAATGGGATTATATCATTTGGTTTAATGTCAATTGCGTTTCCATATTGTGTCCAGTGGTTTTATGATGTAGACAAATATTCCACCAAGGATTAGGCTGAGGCCATCACATTTAAATTCTTTTCCTGAGTCACAGTTGGCAGAAATTCTCATGTCAAGACATCCAGGCTGCAAAACCCTCCTTGGAAGCAAAGAGGAGATCAAACACAGTTTTTATGCTGTTCCGACAGCTGCTCCAGTGGTGCTTTTGTTCTAGAGTTTGCTGAACCCACCTTAGTGCTTGAGTCAAATACAAAATGCATTCCAGTGTCTCCTTTCATCCTGACTGGAAAGACCACAGTGAACTGTGGATTTGAGATTTTCTGATTGCTAGTGGCCAGTCTGAGTGGGAGCAGGAGCTCAGACACCTCAGCTTCCTCAGCTGGAACCACACAACACTGACAGACACCTAAACTACCTGGAAAGCTGGTAATGAGCTGAACCCTCAGACTCGAATGTCTGACCACATCTGCTTTCACATCCAAAACATTCAATGGTCCAACAGTAACAAAGCTCTAGAGAAATGAAATCATCATAAGTAGCAGCAAGAAGGATGTCAGCCTTGCTGTGGCACAAGGTTGAATTCATTTTTCCACTCTGGCCCTCATCACTGTTTTGGGACAATGGGTGAATAACCCCTCTTATACAAGGAACAAGCAAAACTCAGATGTATTACAGTGCACAATATATTTTCAACAAGAGTTTTGTTACTATCACCTCTAATAGAAATTAAATAGATGTGCTAGCGGCCTAGGTAACAAGAACACAGGTTTCTTTGTGGAGAAAAAGGTGTTTCTTTCTAACAGACTTAGAGTCCTGCTGGGAAGAAGTGGATTCTGTTATCTAAAGATGCCTGGAAGTATTTTGAAGAAAGCACATGGCAGAACACAGAAAATATCTAACAAAATAAAAACGCCAAGCACATGATAAAAGTATCAAAGCTTCATGTTAACAGTGATGACCATAACAATAGAAATAATGTGTAATGATACTATACAGACAAGGAATCAGCTCAAGAATACACACAGTGAAAGATCTGTTTTGCTTGTCCAATGGCAGAGTCCATGTTGGTGAAGCATTTGTTCCTGATTATAAAATAATATACATCATTAGAAAGTCAGGTGTTAAAAACCCCTAGATCCAGTTCAGAGTTGCTTTACTTATAAATATTGACCAAGATCTTCTGATTTCAATGCATGTGCCTCAGTGTCTGTGGGGAATCCTCTGCTCCTTATATCTCATAGCCCTCACCTGGGCAGAGCTTGAGCAGAGAGCACTAGGTCCCTGATTCCTCCCACCTTGGGGGAACAGAGGAAGGCAGAAATTCCCCACAGTGGAAATGATCCCCTATGCAAAAGCAGGAAGGAGCAAAAGTGTGGTGGAGTCTTTCTGCAAACCTTGGAGAAATGTGATGTTTTCAAGGCCTCTTCCTGCCTATCAAATTTGACTGGCTCAAAGGCAGAGACAATAAACAGAAATTGTTGATGATAAGCCCTCAATCTCTTGCAACATCCATAGAAGTCTTGTTTCCAGAAACACAGAATCTTGTTTTTCATGAGGCACAGATCAGAAGGTAGGAGGGTGTTCAGAACAGTTATAGCTCTGTTGGATGTGCAAGAAGCTTCACAGAGAGTTCTCTGCCCATGTTGTGAACAGCCCAAGGAAGCTGTGGAGAGGTTTTTCTCAGCAGGAACCTGGCCTATGATGCTGTTTCTAGAGGAGAGTCTCAATGAGTCTGTAGGGAGGCTTAAGCCTCTTTCTAGGCATCAACCAACATTTGGCCTGGGGAGAGCAAATGAGTCACATCTGCACAGCTCCTTGGCAAACAAAAGCCCTATAAAATTCTGCTTTCTTGTACTCAGGAGTTTCTGAGGAAGATATATTTTCATGGGAATTTACAATTTTTTGCCCTCAAGAGAAACTTCACTGTTTCCCTTAATCAAAAGTGGTGTCATTTTTACCACTTAACATCTCACTTCTTCCCATCTGTCCAAAACCACTCCAGTGAGACATGGGCTTGGAAGAACTTGCAAGCCTTGGAGGGCCAGATCCAGCACACTGACTCAGTTCCTTTCATGGCTCTAGGCAGTGGGCTTACCTATAAATACATATCCCTGTGTGGATGTAACCCCAGCAGGTTCAGTTCCTGGCAGATGCGGAGCAGAAGCCAAGAGACAGAGCAGATTCAAACCACACTCTCTCCTGGAATAGTCAGTCAGGACCGAAGCACAGTCTGCAGCGGTGCCTGAGCAGCAGTGAGGACAGGTCTGATTTTGGCAGGCACAGAGCCATGGGCTGTCCTGTGACCCAGCTACTGGAAGTGATGGATGTGCTGGGGAGAGACCTCAGCTGACCATGTGGGCAGCGTGGAGGAGCCTCCTGTGCAGGTTTCCCAGCACTGCTGGGCTCTGTGCACCAGGTCAGCATCAGACTGCATGGACATGGTCTGTTCTGTTTTGCACTCTGGTCCACCCAAAGGCAGATTTCCAAATCTCCAGCACACATGGCCATGTAACCTTGCATAACCTCATGTACAGCCACATGGGGAAGCAGCTCTTGGGTCTGTTTAAGACATGCTTTGGCTGCAGGTTTGGTGATCATGGGAAGCTACCAATTGCTCTGAAGAAGAGCTAGTTGACATTTACCATTAGGTATATTTTTCTATCATTAAAATTGAAGGAAACCTCAAGGAAAAATGTCAGGTTTTTAATTACCTCCAAAGAAATAAACCCCTGGTAATTGAAAACGTTCCTTTTGCAGTAACCAACAGGGGAAACATTTCTCTACTGACCAAAAAGTGGAAGTCTCCAGTCTGTCATGCAGATATTTCCTGCAAGGTTCAGCTGGATAGCTTCTATGATTGCTAAGAATTGGGGGAAAAGAACAATGGATTTTTCTTCTTGCAATAGAAATATTTCTAGTCTGTGCACACTCAACAGTTTTGCAGTGGGGGAATATTTTCCTCCCCCCTTCTGTGTCCATCGCTACAGCAGTAAAATACAGACTTTTCTTCTCCTTCTGCAGTGTTTTGATTATGCCCTTGTCCCTTCCCATTAGGACTTCAGTTGCAGTTTCTAATTCTGAACTCACACAGGATGGATCTGGGGACTAGGGAGATGTTTATTCCAAAGTAGGTTGCCAGCAAGCTTGCCAACAAAAGGGTTATCAGTGGAAATGAGTCTTGCAGAGCCATAAATTCCAGGAGGTTGTGAGAGAGGTGTGTCATCTTTTTTGTTTGTTTACTTGTTTATATGTTTTTTTTCCCCAAGGATAAAACCCAGTAATAATTAATGCTGTTGTTTAACATGTTCCTTCTGAAGAGCAAACCTTCTTCCACTGCCTTCCCTCTCTTGTGCTGTTTCTGAGAAGTGCTGGATGAAAACTAAGCTGTATTTTCCAAAACCACATTCAGCGTGGCCGTGCACGTTTGTGCTTGGTTTAAAAATATCTCTACGCTTCTAGACACATTCAGCTCCTGCCTTTTTCAGAAAAGATCTCCAGTCAAATGCCAGCCCACATAAAGGTGATCTGGATGTCAATGTCCCATCTGGTGGACACGGGAAAGAGTCAAACTGGAAAGGAGGAGGGAGATACGTTCTCATGGACACAGAGATATCTGCATGCTGGTGCTGCCAGGGTAGCATTTGAAAGCAAAGGAATAGGACAGCACAGAGTAGCTGGCATATTTAATGTAGGGATGATGTGTTTTAGTTTCTCTTTCCACAGTTTCTCCAGAAGACAGAACTTCCACAACATGGAGCTAAGGGCCAAGAAACGTCAGTTTAATTTGGTCTCTGATACTCAATCAGTGCATGGCCTCAGGCAAGTGACTTATCTTTCCTCTATCTAAACGTCTGCATCAGTGAAACAGAGGCGAAAGTGCTTTCCACAGGAGCGTCTGTGAGTTTAGCATAACTCATTAGTGTCTGCTCGGAGCTTTTAAACCCTGCAGCAGAAAATCCTCTGCAGACACCAGAGGTTAATGCACTGTGGGGGTGATGGTCAGGAGGAACCCGAGCCCGGCAGCCCCGCTCTGTGCTCGGTGACTGACAGCCGGCGATACGGGCACACGCGGGGGCGGGCGGGTCCCCATCACTGTGATTAGAGGATGCTCCCACTGGATAAGGCTGGGGCTGGAAGAATGCCAGCAGTGCCTCACCGAGAAACAAACAACCAACATATCAGCCCTGATCACTGCATTCAGCTAATGAAAATGTATGTAATTGATATTTTATAACTATATGGAGAAAGGATTTTTTTTAGGGCTTTAATGGTATCGATTGACGGAAGAAAGCCAGATAGATGTCTCTAAGCTGCAGGCTATAGGGCTAATGTGCCTTTGAGTCAGGAAATGTATACTTGTTTAAAATTCATTTTAAATTTTCACATCATTTGCAGCTTTTAATGGCGTTTTTGGACCCTGGCAATTAATCACGTAGCCACTTGAGTCAACTGATTGTCTCATTTCTGATCAATTATTGTTGTCAACCCCTATATTCTGCATACTGACTTGTACTATGATCTGAAAGAGGGAGCTATCCTTTGGGATATGCTTTGGGATGCTCTCCTTGCATGTGGTCTCTGACAGACCTTTGGTCCTTGTTGTTTTCTGAGGGTTATCACTATTCATTTCACATGGAGCTGCTTGGAGTGGCCCAGTGGAGACAATTCTGCTGCTCTAAAACACATGCAGGTACTGTTCCTGACTATTTCCCTGAGATTGCCTTTTACTTTTTGCTGGTACAGTCCTTGAAAAGAGAGTCAAGGGGCTTGATCTTTACTTGGACTCCTCATGGTGCCACAATTCATTATTATTTAAGTTTCCTCATATCCAGCTGTGATTACATGGGCAGTCTTTTTGGCCACGGCATCACACTGGACGAAGCAACATGTAGAAATAAGAGTTGGTTTCTTTTCTATAAAACAGGAAGATTAAAGAGCAGGGGATCCGCAACAGCTGGCTCCTATTGCAGAGAAAAAAGGAGAACCTGGGTTCCCTGTGCAGGCAGCTCTAACATGCAACCTAAATCTAGATGGGACTGGATGAAAGGGGAATGAGTACAATAAGCCTGTTGCAACAAAGGCTGGAACGGGCTGGAAAAGCTGGTGAGAAGGTTATTTTAGATAAAGCCCAACAGTGCTGGCTTAGCTTTTAAGCTCAACTTTGGTTCAGTCATTGTAAATAAAAAATTGTTCTGTTGTGAGATGGAAAAGTGGATCCAGCAGCAGACACTGCAGGTCAAGTATGGAGTCCAAGCAGTGCATGAGGCTCCGAGATGGTTTGTGTTATCTTCTTTTTCTTTTCTTATTTGTTTTGGTTTTTTGGTTTTTTTTTTTGTTGGTTGGGGGTTTTTTGTTTGTTTTGTCCTTGAGGATTTTATCTGTTGCTCATCTTGAGATATTTCAAAAGTGAACTTGACGTGCTTCCCTTTTTCCCTTTTTCACTCTCACTCATTGGAGCAAAACACGAAAGGCTCACATGCAAAACATTGAACCAAAAGAAAATAAAACCAGTAAAAGACAACAAGTAAAAGGAAGAGAAGTTGACATTTCCTGATCTTCCTCTCCATGCACCCACTCACAGAGAATAATTTGGCACATACACATGAAAGGGATTCAATATGAACGCAATGTGAGATTTCATTTTCAACTCTTACAAAATGAAATGGTTACCTTGAGAGAGAAAAGGAATGGGCTGGGCATGAGAAGAAAGTGCAGAGTCATTCTTTCTCTTCTTGGGGTCAACATGTCATACCTTGGTTGCAATCATGCTTTGGACACTTTGCTGGGGAAAGAAAATTAAGAAAATATTATTTGTTTGAGTGTTATTGGTAAAACTCTACTGTCACTTCATGCAAGACTGTCGTGTCTTAGAGAGTTGCCCCTAAACTATAACTGTTAAAGTGTTACTGTTGTATTCTCTTCCACAACTTCAGTTTCAAGTTTCTCTAATTTTAGTTCTACTTAATTCATTTGTAAGAGCTGGCTTAGACAATTCAACATTACACAACAACATTTATTGAAAGTTGTGATAATTTCTTTGGGTGAAATTCTAGCCCAGTGAAGTCAGTAGCAAAACTCCTGCAGCTTCGAGGTTTCAGCTCATGGCATCCTAGTGCCATGAATTATTTGTACTCTGGATGTCTTTTGAAGCTTTGAGTACAGTAAGTAAAAAATATTGGGTTTGTCTGTTTGGTCATTAAGAGGGAATAAACAACAGCTACAAGTTTTAAAAGTTATACTGAGAATTACAGGGTTTGATATTTCTGCTGTCCCTGCAGATCTCAATCCCAAATCAGTTCCTAAAAGTTTTTAGGACAACCCTGCAAACACTGGAGGATTCAGAAATGGAGCCATGCTCTTTGTGGTAGCCACAATTTAGCTCATGAGTGTGCTGATGATGCCTGAGACACAAGCCAGAGTTCTCCTCTGTTTCATTGGTTTTGCAGGACTTGCCATAAAATAGTTTTCCCATATTTATGGAGTCTTAGCTGAAGCTCACAGAAATCAGTAGAAAACTTCCCTCTTGATGTCAATGAGTTTTTGACCCATAAAAATCTGATTCTCTTATTTGAGCTGATATGATTCCACTATGTGATTTACAAGTGTTTGTAACACTAGATCAGAATGCACCATGGATAAATTGCAAACATGCTTATTTAATCCACAGCATAGACGAGGATTAATCTATTTTCCCCCCATATAATTTATTCAAGTAAAACCCCCAGGGCCTGCACTTACTGGGGTTCTTAGTGTAATCCCTTTCTGGCCTTAGAAATACAACCTCAAATATTATTTATACACATGTCCCCACCCCTCCAATGCATTCTTCTTGAGTTTGTTGTTGGACAAAGAGAGAAAGGGAATAATCTTGGGGAAGCTGCAGATGTCTTATTCAGGCTCTGAAAATTCTTGGTCGTTCTGTTTAGCAACAGCAACTTTCTCAGTGATCAGGTTTGAGTGTTTTTTCCCTAAGTAGTCAAGATGACACCATAGCTGATGATAATACTGATGATAGACAAGCAGCAACTGTGTGATTTGCCCATGTCACACAGCTCAGAAGCAAGAGTAATGAAAACATCTAGTAATGGATATTTTTCTCCCTTTTCTCAGAAAACTACTTTTTTTCTAGTGAGAAATTTCCCCTCTCATATCAGTGAAAAATCTGATTTTCCAGAGTTCAGGGGAAACTCCAGCTTGGCTTTGGGCATGAAGTAAATCATCCAGTATCACTCTTAAGAGCTGATCACCTGTGAGGGGCCATGATCTCATTGCTGGCTTTGAGAAAGGAGCAGTTGACATGAGGCAAAAGCACTCCTTGGATATGTTGTATAACTTTTTGTGTTCATTAAGATGTTTCAGACACAGATCAACCCTCTTTGTTCAATATATATCTTTTCATCTGCCCTGACCTGGGAACTGGGAGCACTTTGAGAAGTTAATTGAAAGCTTGCTTTGTTTCATTTTAGCTTTCAGGTCTAAAACTTCGCTTTCAGTAATGGCACTGAGAACACTTTTGTCCTGCTGCAATAGCTCAGAAACCTTTTCCAGCAACAGCTGGGAATTCGTTATTGATCACCATTGTCTTATGCCAGGAATTTCCACTGAGATGATTTCAATTATTGAATGACAACAGGAACCCCCGGCCCAGGAAAGTGATTATTTCTCTCATTTTTCTGCTGCCAGCATCTGCTCAATCATCACACACTATATGTGATTTTCATATTGTCTGTCTGAGATCAGATGGATTTTTTTTTTGGATTTTATTCCATCCTTCCTCACCCAGCTATGGTACCAAGAGGAGCTGAGGTCTGAGCAAGGATTTCAGAGATCTGCACTCAGACTCTGAGCTGTGTGAGTTTCTTTTGCAGATTTGGGAAATATTTGTGCTTAAACGGACATCTCTGGAAAGTGGCAAAAATATTGATGCTCTTTTGTTATTAATATGGTCCACAGGAATATTTTTTTGGAGCAGGGACTGTTTCCTATGAGATTTATATGTAGCATTTTGTACAGCAGTGTCCATGTCTGCTGGCAGAATAAAAGATTTAACAGGGACTTATTAATTTAAAAAAATTAAATTGCTAATTGACATCGGTATTTTGACTGAAGCTTTAAAACCATAGAGTGAGTAACATGGACGGATTTGACACAAAGAAAGTGATAGAATATATGCAGAGAGGAATAATTAAATGTCTATTTTAGATCATTTGTAAAGGTGGGAATTCATGAAGGAACTGATAAATACTGGTTTCTCAGTAGTTCCATGTTAATATTTCTTTGGAATACAATGTGCTTAAATAGCTCCATTCTATCCCTTATTAACACAGACATCTACTTTACAACAGCTGTTCCCACAAGACTTTTGTTTCAAAGGACAGAATAGAAAAATAACAACACATTCAGGAACTGAGACAAGAGCCTGTCTCCCAAAGCAAGGAATAGAGAACTCAGCCAAGAATGAAGTCTAGATCAAAACACAGTTTCCAAAGAAGGGATGAATCCCCATATTTTGCATGGAGTGAAAGATGTTGCAGTGGTTATTTTGAGACAAGCCTTGGTGATAGTGATGATATTAATGAAGCTATTTATAAATGTTTACTAGTGTGTGCACCACCAGTTCTGATATCCTACTCATAAGTTCAAAATTCAGGGGTTAAATTGCCCCTGAAATCAGGACATATATTCCACATGTTCAGAAAGAAACAAAAATAAACACATAAAAATGAGGAAACACCAATGTTTTGGTGCTGTGCCTCTTATTTGCTTTAGAGATTTTGATCCTTTCCTGTTACATTCTTGAATTCTTGTCCACAAGCCCAAGGACATCACATTCAGTTTCTTGTGAGGTGTGTCTGGGGTCCCAGTAATGGGGCCCTGAGAAATGTGTTGCTCATAGCAAAACCTGCAACACCTTTGATTCATTCTCCACAGCAATACTGGGAGCTTCAAAGAGTCCTCACCCTTAGTGCTCTGTCTTTTACTTGGTTCTTGTCTAAGGATTTAAAACTAAAATATTCCATGGAAATGTTTTATTCATTTCAGTCCAGTAAATGTTGAGATTTATTTTTTTTTTATCCTTAATTAATATAAATCTTTACATGTCTTAATATAATGAAAAACTAAAAATAACAACCTAAACACTCCCACCCTGCTCCAGGCACTTTTTATTTTTTTTTTTTTTTAAGGGGGTTAATTTTAGACTTGGCATCTTTGCCCCATGAACTTCCCACATGTGGTTAAAGCTACAAGCCAGGTCCTGCCACCAGCCATATTTACCAGAAACAGCAGCAGAAATTTCCAGCAGAACAGTAAAGGGGCTGCAGTTCCTGTTGTTCTGCCAGTATATTTAATCTAAAAATATTATTCATCTTGCCAGCCACTTTAATGCAATTGGGGAATGGCAGAGCTGGGAAGAAAAGCTCTTTGTTAAAAAATTTCAGCTCAGAAGTCACTCTGTTTTCTCCTATATTGTCTGCTGCTCTTTTCTTCCCTTTCTTTCTGCATGGCCTCCTTTGCTGTTTACCCCATCTGCTTGTCAGGCTTCTCCCAGTTGTATTAATTATCATTCAATAAAACACTAATCATTTAAGATGACTATGCTTTACTTTTAAACACAACTTTTTAAAACTCAGCACAAGGAGAGACGTAAAAAGTTATCCAAAGGAAGAGACAAAATCCTTCCTTATTTAACTACCTGGAATTACATCATGGGAGTAACCTGGAAACAGTTGCAGGGATCGTGGCACAAAGGCTGGGCTTTGCTGAGCCAACCACAGCCCTAATCTTTGGCTTTTCCTTGTTTTGTTGACTCTGCCATTTCTTTTCTTTGTAGTTTTCTGTTGCTGAAGCAGAAGCTGGAAGATGATCAGAGAGGAAAGTGGAGACACTAAGGTCAAGTGTCCTTGAAGTATGTTTGTGACTAATACATTAATGAGCTTATTTGGGGAAAATCCAAAACCAACTTGTTCTGCACCTGAGCACGAAGGGCACCTGCCCAGGGAAGGGAATGAGTCTGGTGAAGGGTCTGGAGCACGAGTCTGGTGAGGGGAGGCTGAGGGAGATGGGGGAGCTCAGCTGGAGAAAAGGAGGCTCAGGGGGAGCCTCCTTCCTCTGTAAACCCACCTGCAAGGAGCTGTAACCAGGCAGGGCTCAGCCCCTTCTCCCAAGTACCCAGTGACAGAAGAAGAGGAAACAGCCTTTAGTTGCTCTAGGGGAGGTTTAGGTTTGATATCAGGAAAAAGTTCCTTCACTGAAAGGATCGTCCAGGCTTGGCACAGGCTGCCCAGGGCAGTGGTGGAGTCACCATCCCTGGAGGGATTTAAAAGATGTGTGGATGTGGCACTTGGGGGTGTGGGTTAGTGGTGGCCTTGGCAGTGCTGGGAGAACGGTTGAGCTCAATGATCGTAGAGGGCTTTTCCAACCTAAACAAGTTTATGATGCTATGACCACAGCAGAGCAGAGGACTGGCAGCATTCAAACCAGCCCGTTCCTTGCAGCAGAGAACAAATGCAACCCCAACACTCGTGGAGAATTTTTAATCAAAAAAAATAAGTTTAACTTCACTTTGATGACCCTAGAGCCTCTTTTATTCTGCAGAAGTCACCTTTCCTGGGAGTTGCTGTGCGCCAGGCTGGATCCAGCCCATGGGATGACTCAGGCACCGTCTCTCCTGTGACCTTGCTGGGAGGGGAGGGTAACAGTGAGCTGGGATGAGCTGGGATCGGTGCACCTGCACAGGTCAGGCTCCCAACCTCCCTGCAGCTGGCTGTGAGAGGAAGGACTTTGGAGGATGGTCATGTGGGTGCTCCTGGCTTTCAGGTCAGCTCACTGTGCTTGATTCTGAGCTACCTGACCTAATTTCAGCCTTCCTGTACTGAAGGGAGTCTACAAGAAAGATGGAGAAGAACTTTTTACAAGGACATGTAGTGACAGGACAAGAGGGATTGGCTGTAGACTGAAAGGGAGTAGGTTTCGATTATATATTGGGAAGAAATTATTCTCTTCGGGGGTGATGAGGCCTTGGCTTAGGTTACCCAGAGAAGCTATGGAAGCCCCATCCCTTGAAGTGTCCAAGGCCAGGCTGGACACGGCTTGGAGCAACCTGGGATAGTCAAAGGTGTGGAACAAAATGATCTTTAAGGTCCCTTCCAACCCAAACCATTCTGTGATTCTCTGATTCATTCCAGGTGAGGCATGAATGCTGAAGCTTTGTGTTACGTCAGCAGTAGAAATAATCCAAACCTGCTGCCTTTTATTTGCTCTTTTACATACATAGGTGAGGATATATATAAACAAAGAGAAAGCAGAAGAGACTACATTATAAACCAAATTATGGTACAAACCAGAGGGAGTCAGAGGAAAGCTTCTATTAAGTGAGTTTTAATCTTGCACATACCTTCATTTATAATTATTATTTATGATGATTACTGCTATTAATTTATTTAGTGAGTTGAATGTATATGTTATTCTGTCAAAGGTCAACAAATCCAAATCCAAATTTAAATCCAATGGCCTAAAAATGGCAGGATAAGAACTAGATCTAACACAGCCTGATACCATCATTACATCCGGAACATAGGGTAGTACACAGGAGGCTCTCAAGAAGATTTCTGAAGAAAGTAACTATAGAATGCTGAGATATATTAGTAGGGAAGCTGCTGCAGGTGTATGAGCAGGCTGAGGTTGTGCAGTCTGGAATGGGCAGGGGAGACAAGGCTGGGATGGGCAGGGCTGAGGGCAGGAACTGGGAGGAGAAGGGCTGGTCTCTGCCTCACTGGTGAGTCAGAGCAATGCCTCAGCCTTTTATCCAGTGGAAGAACAATATTGGGTCCAATTGTGCATTAGCCACCCATAAACCAACCCAAAACTCCCAAGGAAAAAACATCTCTCTGTGGTGCTTTTTCCACCTCCCAGAGCTGGGTGAGCTTGTGAAAACCTGAGCTGTGGTAAGGGAGGTCTTATCTTCAACATATCTTGGACCTTCACTCCTGAGGTTGTGACACCTTACTCCATGGAATCCATCTCTGAGCTTTTTTGCTCTGCAAGAACAGTGTAAAGCAGGAGAGCTGGAGATTGCAGCTATTCATAATTGGGTGTAAAATGTTGACTATGAAGGAAAAATAAGTGACTATACCAGCATTACAAATGATGGAGTATTTCCTTTCCAGCTTTTGAAAGCATCCATTTGGATTTGGAGAAAAGAGAGGAGAGGAGAGGAGAGGAGAGGAGAGGAGTGTGTGTGTGAGATGGTGCTGGGGTCAGGAGAGCACTGGAAAGAGATGAATTCCCTGACCCTCTTCTGTGGAATCTTAATAACGTGTTAAGTTATTGTGCAGCAGAGGAATGCAATTAGCACAGCAGCCAAATCCTCCTCCAGCAGGTCATTACTGCATTAGTAAATGGAGGCTGTTAAGGCACACAGCATCCCTAAACATACCAGAGGGGCTGCTGGCCCAACAGGACCCAGGATTGATGAGAAAACTCCCACTGCTCTCTCCCCTTCTCCATCCACTTTTCATTATTGCTTTTCTGATCAAGCATGCGACCACATCCTTCCCCATCCTCCCCCACACTCTGTTCCTGAGACGCATTCCCAGGAGGCCTCTGTGGAAAATCAAATCGCAACCCACCAAGAGGTGTCTGTGATGTATGCAAAAGCAGCCTCCAGCTGTGAAGAACTTAGCACTGCCCTCGGAAAACTTCCCCAGCCAAGGGGAGTGGGCAGAGCTGTGCTCCCTGGTGAGGGGCAGGAGCAGAGCAAGGCTGCTCTGTACCAGTTTCGCACAAGGAGAGAGGTGATCCCACCCCAGCCTTGGATGCTTTGTCCTCCTGTGTTACAGGGAAATCTCTATCACACCCTGAGGTGCAGGTTGCCAAGGAAGAGGATTCTCCACTGAAATCACTGAAATTAACCCTGTGGTTTCCTAGGTCTTACAAACCCCTAGGTTTGCACTGCTCCTGTAGTCCCCTGAATATCCCTGAGTATCCCTGAGTTAGCCTAAACAGATCCAGAGCAGCCTGGATAACCCCTGTGGGTTATACAACAAATGGCATTTGTTTCCACATGTCTAAATTAATTCTGAATATTTTGCAACAGTTCTGGTTAAAATAAAGGCAAATTGGCACCTTTTTCCCATGATAAAATGTAATAGCCTGAGGTTAATCACAAGGGTAATGAGGGAACCAGTGCCTTGCTCATGGTCCAGACCTCAATCTCAGCCAGGTCAGGACATTGCCAGCATCCTGGGGCCCCTGAAACACTACACCAAGTGAGCTCCACATACAGTGAATGAATTTTTATTCCCACTAAATGTTGAAGACTAGAGTAATTCCAGCAAGCTTCAGGATGACACACCATTGGAGCCAAACACGTGAGCTCTTCAAGGATGGGGTAGGTGAAGTCACTGCTACTATTTCCTTATTTCGGTTGAGAAGCTGAGGGCTGACTCTGACAGAGATCTGGCTGCTTTGATGAGACAAAACCCAATGCAAGGACTTCTCATAAGGCAAATTAAAACACAGGCACAGCATAAATTAACTGACATTCTTGACCCTTGTCTTCAAACATACACAGGTATCCCCAGTAACCACTGTCCCTCTGAGACCATTGCAAAGCAAACGCTCCAGATTGGTTATTGTGTGTGTCCAGCAAACAGGAATGTCTGCAGCAGCCAAGTGGTTGTGTTCCACACAGTCAGGAATCTGAGAATTAGAGACCGTAGTACATGCTTATAAATAAATAAATAGAACTATAGCTTTAAACATATAAAATAATGATTTTTTTAAAAACCAGAGTGCTGTTTCCAGCTCTTCAGCATTAGAGATCATGTTTATATTGCTATGCAAATTATTCCTCGTAGTGCATTTACAAATTTTATGTTCATTATTAATAACTTTATGAGTTTTTCCCCTTCCTGTTTGGTGCTATCTATAGTGCTTGGGTAATACATAATTAACGTTAACTGCTTGTGCTCTGGCCCCTGTGCCAGTTTACATTAGGATTTTTTTTCATGTCTTTTGTCTCTGGCTGTTGGAAATTGGTGTTCAGTGGGAATGAAATAGCCGGATTACTTTGTGCTGCTCTTTGCAGGCCTTTCATCTGTCTGACTGATGTGATGCTGGTGGATTAAATCACTAATTTCTCTCCTTTTTTCAGACTGGGGTTCACAAATATGTTTAAACCTTGGCAAGCCTGGTACCTTCCCTTTGGGCCAGATTTTGTGTACAGTCTATTGATAATACAGCCAGGGTGGTTAGAAGTGTAATCATTCAGTGGTGTTTTCATACCACAGCAGCCCAAGGTAAACGCAAGTATACCATCAGAAACTCCCCAAAAGTGACTTTCTTAACAAAATCTGTTTCTTCAGGGAAGCTGTCATAAACCAGAGTGGCAAAAACCGTAATAGAAGTTATGTCTACATGTCTAAACAATTTCCTTTAAAATAGACTTGAGGTTCCAGGTAGGATGGATTATCTTGCAGCAGTCATGGCTGAGATAAATTGACAGCTGAAGCTGAAGCTGCTGGAGCAATGGAGCAGGGATGCATTGTGGCTGCAGGGACAGTGATGCATTGTGGCTGCAGGGACAGTGATGGAGGGAAGTTTCAGGTGAGGACAGAAATGCTTTGATGGAGCCGTCTGTAGCAGCCAGCCTGCTCCCTGCTTGTCGGGCCAAGCTCTGCCTTGTTGCACAACGTGGGATTGCAGCCTCTATCTGCTGAGTGCATCTCCCAGAGGGGGAAACACCCAGGGCTCCAGAGGAGAGAGAAGGTCTGCTGCTTGTTGGAAAACGCCAGCACGAGTGGAACACGGAGAAGGAAAGCTCAGCACTGAAATGGAGCTTTCCCATCCTCACCCTTAAACCCTGGGAAACTGCAGGGCTCCCCTCTGTGTTGAAGCAAGATGGTCACAGAAACATTAAACTCTGGAACTGGTTTTCACTGAAACATTTCCAAGGCAGCAGCTTCTGTCCCCTGTCAAACCACCAGAGTTAATAATAGAACTTTGGGCTGCCCATGTCTTGATGTCTCAGGTGCCACAGACCAGCGACGGGCTGATAGACCGAGATAGCACCACCGTGCCTTTGTGTCAAACCACTTATTAAACAGGACCAGTTTGAGATGGAGCAAATGTGTGGTAATGGGAGATTTGAATTCAGCAGCTTCAAATCAGTCCAAGCTACTGCTCCTTGGTGAGGCACTGAGATGAAACTTAATGTATCAGGACCAAGTTCTACACGCTCTGCAGGCCTAAGGCCAGAGAGGACAGAGAAGGTTTTCTCCAGAATGTGCCCAGACCCCTTTTCTGCAAACTGAAGGGCTCTGCATGATGCTTTGAAATGTGAATTCACGAACAGAGACCTCTGTCTTACATGCAACTGCAAGGATCAGAGTAGAATGAAGTAGCATAACTTAACATCACTTTTGTAAAATAGGATATTGAGTTTGGTTATATTACATCTCAAAGGATTTTGAAAGTTCTAATATCTGTCATTCATTCCAGTGATATGTTTTTGGTTTTGTGCAATAATAGCTGCCATTTACCATTTTTTTTGCCCTGGTAAGCATTGCAAACATATTTTAGGGGCTCTCTTGGACTAGGAAAATGGGGTTTTGGGGATTTTGCAACTATACTCACCTGGAAAACAACAACAAAAGCAGGTTCCTCCTCTGAACCTTGAAGCTGAAAAAAACCCAAAATCATTAAAGCATTCTCAAGTACTATCCAGTGAAGTAAAATTCTGGGGTTTTTTAAGAATTGAATGTCAGGAAACCAACTGGATTGCAGGAAGTTTTATTTTAGACTATCAGCTGTCTTTGTTCAGCTCTCTGGGTTGACTTTGCAGGTATAAGCTCTGCTCTGGGTGCTTCAAGAGAGACCTTTTCCCTCTGGTGAAGCCATCCCAGCCTCCTTCTACATGTGAATAAGTTGAACCCTCACAGTTATTTGTGCCTTCCCCCCTTGTCTCTCTCTTTTACTGTCCATGTCATGTTTGCTCAATTTACTACACAACAAGTATTTCCACTTCTTACCCTGAAGGGTCAAGTGAGCTCGTGAAAAAATCTGTCTGTCTCCACGCATCTCCACCAAGAGTGCCCATCAGGCCCAAACCGGGCTGTTCTGTGCTGCTGAGCAGTAGGTGATGGTGTGGAAAGGAGACAGGGGTTAATCCACAGGGCTGAGAGAGCATCTCAGCGTGTTTTAACTAGCAAAGGAGCCCCGATTGCTGGGAAGGCAGTGAGTCACAGGCCCGTGTCTGTGTTTGTGTAGGTGTGTGTGAGAGAGCGAGAGAGGCACACACGGCCCTGTGCGCTGCGTTACCCAGGGACAGATTTGTGGGGCTGCAAGTGGATGCAGCTCCCACTGAAATCAAGGAAAAATTATTCTGTCCTCCTGCTCAAGTGTGCTTCTGCTGAACAGTGCCTTGCCTTGTGCTGAGGATGCTTCTGGGCTCTGTCAGGATGCATCATGGCAAAGCTGTGCAGAGAATGGCATGTTTCTGTTTTTCAAAGGATTCTGGTTTATATGTGTAACATCTGATTCTATCGCTTACAGCTGATCTTTGCCTTCTGGCCTCCCTGTGAGAACTCAAATTGTTCCTCAAACCTCTAAAATCTAGATTGGCAAAACTCCAAGCATTACATTTCATGACTATTTTTGCTGTTGTTTCTCGGCGGAATGAAATTGAGACCTTTTCAACATATCTCTGGAAAAAAGAAAAACACACTGATCAGTCTGGGTATAGGTGCCTTTAATGAATTTCTTCTATTTGCCCCCCATAGTACAACTAACCCAGGCAGAGCTTCTGGAAGCAGAATTGTGTTTGATGACACCACCACACACGCCACTATCACTCATATCACAGCTTGATGTTACCCAAACTTGTTCCACTTGCTTTTTTGCCCTGTCCATCAGGAGACACGATACTACCCTGAGCCAGACTATTAAGGGATTTACATGTCAGCTCAGTCATTTTAGGAAAGAATCTGGTTCCTTCGGTGCACCCACTGAATTTTTAATCTTGGGGTCAGTAGATGAAGAATGGCACAAAGGATGGCTCGTACTTATAACTGTAAAGGAAACGTAAATCTCTCATCAAATGTGGCTCTGTGCTCCCCTTCCTTCCCAGCTGTGGTATTCAAACACTTCATAACTGTTCCTCGGTGTCCTTCCAGCACAGTTCTCAGTCAAGGCAGCTCCAATTCTCATTTCAGAGGTAGGAAATTGGGGTGCAGAGATACTGCGTCATTTCAGGGTCACCCAAGACGACTTTCTTAGAATGACAAACCAAACCTTGGCTTCCTCAGCTCCTACACTATTGTCCTTCCCCTCTGGAAATACAGGTAAATACACGTTTTTGAAAATGAGACACTGACAAATCACACAAGGAACTCCTTTCCCAGCATGGATAAGCCATTGGACAGGCATCACTGTGCCACGTAGACCACGCCGGGAGCCTGAGTGGCAGATCAGGCACGGCCTCTCTCTGGGCTGGCAATTACCTGGGTGGCACCAGTGGGTGCTGGAAGAGGCTGAGCCCGTGGATGGGTGCGGTGTTCCTAGAACGTGCTGCCTGAACTGGGGAAAGCAGCCATGCCCTGCGGCGCAGGTGCTTCTTGGAGCACCACATTTCAGGGAGGTGTCAGAGACAGACGAGCAGCCTGTTCCTCCCCGAACATGTCTGGGTCTGTCTCCTCCTGGAGAAGGGATATAAAAGGGCAGCTGCAGTAAGTGGCTGGTTTTTATCAGGGCACGTTGTGCAAATCAGACGTTCTGGGGTTAAAAAAGGTAAATTTGCAGAGCAGAAAGGGGGTTTTCTATGTCTGGAAACCTCCACGTCACAGCCCCCTCAGCTTGAGGGTATCTTGCATTTACCTCCAGTTTGGGCTTAACCCTGGCTCCCAGAGATGCAATTAATTAACTACAAAAGAGCTTCATCTTTCCTGTAAAAAGAAAATCCTCCCCCTCAATTTTCCAGCCCTACCATTGAGTCCCTAATGTCACTTTGGCCTCAAAGCTTTGAAAGAGAAGAATAAAACATTTCATGTTTTTCTTGTTTTTATTAGCAATAATACATCTCTTCATTTTCTGACTCATGCTGATTGAATTTATGGGGCAAAAGGTGTTGGGGTCTTTTCACTTCACAGTGGGGCAGAAAAATTGCTTGTTGGGGCTTGAAAAGCAAGTGCATCACCAAGTGTGTGAGACTTCCTCTGAGTACTGCTGAGGGGGGTTCGAGAGGAAGAGAGTTTTTCTTCTCTGCGCTTGTTTTGGTTTGTGAGTCTCTCTTATCACCGTGCATCAGACCTGTGTTTATTGAATTTCCACCAGTCTCTGAGATCTATGGCATGATTAACAGGAGATACACACAGGGAGTGGAGAGGGTGCCTTAGGAAAGGGGAGGTGCTTGTGGCAAGGCTGTAATGATTTTCTTGTCCTTTGCATGGGAGGAACGCACACGTCGAGCGTTTGTACAGCATCCAACCCTGTGAAGCCCTGATGTGGTAAGAGCCTCCTGAGTAATATATTCGGAGTGATAAAAGTGGCTGCTATCTGCTAATGAGAGCGGTGGGAATGAGAAATGAATCCTTGGTTTCATCATTTTCCAGGAATGCAGTTCCTTCTGGCTTCCCAGAGCTTCATCTACCATCCAGCTGCCGTGTGGGCTGCAACTGAGCGTGCAGTTGGGAGAAGAGGGTAGAAACACAGTCCTTCAACACCCTGAGAATGCCAAAATAGTGTATTTGGATATGTGATATGGGTGTCTTCAGACATACTGACCTCGTGGTGAAACTCTCTGAAAAAAGTACCAATAGGGTTTTCTGTGAATGTAATATAGGGCAGGGAAATCAGAGCTTTCAAAGATCTGCAGAGACCAACAATTATTATTTCATAGAACTCAGTCAAACCTTTGACTGGAGGCAGAGTCTTGCACCAGAGCTGGGAAAATAGGTCTTACTCATGCTCTGTCACGATAGCAGCCCTTTGGGAGTCTTCTTCTGGCTCATATTTCAGTTCTCTTTTGATTCTTTTTTTTTTTTGTGGCAAAATATGGCCTTGAGGTTGCCAACATTTGGGGCTATAAAATATAATAATAAAAAAGATTTTTTAGTAGATTTCTCTTCTACAAGGGAGAACAAAGAAAAGTTAAACTATAAAAGCTATGTTGCCTCTAAAATTGAGGAGAACCAAAGCCTTGGCATAAAACAAAGGGATCCACCTTAAAAAAAAATTTTTAAAAAGTAATGAAGAGATTGAGTGTATCAACAGTCAGCTGATGCCACCCAAGTGCACAGTGATGTACTTAGGCAGCAGTAAAGAATCAGTCATTATGTGTCAGAACATTACGTAATAATTTTGATGTACAAAAATATCTCCGCGGTCTTGTAATGTGCAGGAATTAATTACAACACCCTTTGTGCTTGAAAAACTAGGTGACAGAGCAACTTTCTGGTCTGTTTTAAATTTAAACCAAAGAGGAGGAAACTGGAGAGATGATGAATGATGCTGTTATCGAATTGTGTGTATACAGGTGTTCTGATTATGTTTTCTCCTGTAAGCAGCTCCCACTGATCCTGATGAAGAGGAAGGTGCTGGGCCACAAATTTTCCAAGAAAGAAGCCCAAAAACTGGTGTATTTTCCCTGGAGCAGATTAGTCTTTGATCTTGCCTCCTTCTTCTCTTTTCTTGGAAATTAAGGTCTACCAAAATGTCCAGAATTGCTTTGCTTCAACACAGTGAAACAGTCAGAGCAATGCTGGATGGAAAGGGAAGGTGCACCAAAACTTATAAACAAGACCATGGAAACTATGAAAGAATTGGTGTTTTCTGACAAATGAACTAGTCAGCAAGCACAGATGTCCCTACCAAGTGCTTTATCAAAGTGAAAAGAAGTTTCATTTATGTTGTCTAGGTATGAAATCTTTCAGTTGAGACACCTGTCACTTAGATTTTAACACCAGTGGCCTTTTTTTCCTCTTTTTTTTTTAAACTCAAGTCAGCTCTTAAATCTAAAAGCCCTGGAAAATAAGAAGAAAACAAGTCCCACAGAATTCTGTGGACAAGAAGGACTAACCAGTTTGGAAATCCTTGGTTCTTTGGGATTTCTTTATCTCCTCTGAGTATGGAAAGATCAGAATTGCATTTTAAATAACTAAAGAGTAACACAAACCCAGAAATCCGGCAATAAGGAGATGAAAGGGAGAGTGTCACTATTTCTACTAGCTAACTAACTAAGCTACTATTTCTTGTATCAAGAGGCTCCTTTGAATTAGAAAGCCAGTGGCAGACAGGTTTGTCAGTGCATTTTCACCAATGAACTGTGCCTCACCTCTAGTGTGGCACTATTATGTCCCACGTGTTATTGCACTTTCTCAGCTCAATGAGCCACTACATAATAATCATATTTAGACATTAGACAATATTTTTCTTCCCATGTGAATACCTAGAAAAGCTAAAACAGAGTTTGAGGCTAACATTTTCCAAACAGACTTCTCATTCTGGAAACGTCAGGTTTCTAACTTGAGGGAAGCTTGGACTGATTTTCTGAAGACGTGAGCACCTACAGCTCTGTGCTGACCACATTTTCCAGCCATTAATTGTCAGATGTGTTTTCTCAATTTGGAAAGCTCTTGGCTTGATTTTTAGAAACTGCTGAATCCCCAAACTCAATGAAAATCAGGCTCTGCTCAAGCCTCTGAACTCCTTTCCCCATCAGTTGTTTTTGAAAGCCTTGGCAATGGACGTCAGCTCAAGTTGTTGAAATCTCCAACAGAAACAGCACGACTTCAGGTGTCTGATGAGAGACTGCATTTGTCTGGACTTGGTCTATGATCCATTAGTTTTGCTATACTCATCACTTGCATCTAAGATATTTCAATACTAATTTATTTTTTTAATTAAAGGTAGATTTCCCAGGACCCAATTGACCAATATTTCCCAACTCCTGCTTTATCTTTGTTCTTGGTGAAATGTCCACCAGGCCTACAACCAGCTCTACAACTGGACTTTCTCTACTCTTTTGGTATTGTACTGGACAATGTGGGCAACATTTTTCAAGAATACAGAAACTTATCTCTCAAATATTTCACAGGAAACCTGAAAATGCTTGACTGGGAAGATACAATAAGGATCATTGTGGTTCTTGTAGAAAAAGGAAATAAAATCATTGTGCTTCCCTCAAGGAACTGGGACATCATATGTTCATTTATTGTAAAATTAAAATGATTCTTCCTAGAGATATGGAAGGCATTTGAGAGAGTAACGGTTTTTCATGGAACCTTCTACTTTTTTTCTTTCATTTAAGCGCAGTTCTTCAGGAAAAAGAAACTGCAAAGACTTCTATTTGTCCTTCTTATGAACTCCAACCCAACATTTTCTACATTTACTGCACAATTGATGGCATACTCAAAGAGAAGTTCTGCAAACTCCTCCTGAGACATGAAAATCAAAATTCAATTTGCTTCGTCACAAAAACTTGAGCAACTAGAACACAGATGCTGGTTCTGAGAGTCCCAGCCTCTGAGACTTGGATACCGAAACCTGAAGCTTTGTGAGGCCATTGGCACCCCATTTCTCTGTAAAAAAATAAATTAAAGCATTTTCATTCAAGAACAACGAGCCGAAGGACGCATTCTGGATTGGTGACATCAGCCACCTCATAGACTGTTTTTCTTAAAGCTTGCAAGCTTTGTAACCTAAAATAAAGTGTATTGTCTGGGCAGAGCCCAAATCCTTCTTTATGGAAATGGATATTTTAAATTGCTTCCCCCTTCCTCTTGTAGCTCCTCATTTCAGATATGTACACACAGGTATCTGTTTTTACATACACTTCGAGATGACCTTTTGGACTTTGCCTCAGTTAAGCTCAGCTCCTCAAACTAGAGGAAACTATACACTCTTTCCACTTTGTCTCAGCACCTGCAAAGCCGACTGATATAATCCAGTGTAAGTGGGCCGCTGCAGGAGAATTTGGTGCTCAAGGAGAATGTGTTTCCTGTTCACTGAAGAGGTAAAAATGGAATCACCATTCTGACTCATTCAAGTAGCAAACTCCTCTGAAGATCACATGCCTGCCGAGCCAATGTTATTTTTGGCAGCTTTTCATGGAAAGCTATGGGATTTGTTTTGCCACATCTGTTCTCTCAAGTATATTTTGCTTCAGATGAGGCTGTTCCACCTTGTGATATTTTTTTCTTGGGGGGGGACAGGTAGGAGAGAAGGGGGTTGAGTTTGAATACTGCCTTGCATCGCAAAAGCACATTTTCATGGGAGAAAAAAAGTTCTCCCCTTTGGGCCTTAAACAGTATTTCCAGCTATTGTGTATATTCCCCGACCCTTACACTGTTTCTAAGAGAAATGATTTCTTTTGCAGATGTTGAAAGGAATACATGCACAAAAGACTCTGAGGACTTTTATAAAAAACAGGGAGATGAGGCATACAGATGTGCCACAGACAAATGGGGCAGAGAGGGAAGAGAATATTGTGCAGAATATGTGTAGCTTTGAAAATCAGATAGACAGTGAGGGTGCTGTTTCAAGGATCCGAGGCTTGTAAGGCGGAGTTCAGAGGGCAGGCTGCGTTAAGCCAGCCCATTGTGTCACCCAGCAGGAATCACAGAGACACAGTTTAGTGAAAGCCACGGGCTAATCTACAGTGTTTCTTTGAAATGTGATTTTTGTTTTTTACCGGCAGTTGGTTTTCATTGTGCTGCAGTTGTCATTACTGGAATGGGGCACATTTTTGTTATTAGAAGGTAATTATTTGGGAGCTGCACATGGGTGCTTTAGTGGTGCATATGTGTGTGCAAGACAAAGCATGCATGTGTGTGTTTGTGAATGCACAAACTTTTAATAACCATGCCCAGAATTTGTTTGATTTGCAGATTGATGCATTCCTCTGGTTCACTTCATATATATCTGGTTTTTTCTCACCTATCAATTCTCTGATTTGTATTAGGGAAGGATAACTTGGGTGTTTTTATGCTCCTTTTCATTCTTTTCAGAAGTACTAACCCTGTACCCCCTTGCTTGGTGACTCATTCCCTTCTCCTTCACATAAAACACCCTTTCAACAGTTTAGCAGTGAAAACATTAGGCCTGTCTCTTGGTCACAAGGTTATTGTTTTCATATCTCTTGGAGCAAGACCCTGGGATAGCTCCACTGACAAATTAGCAGTCGTGTTGAATGAACAATTATGTCAAGGCAGTATTAATCTGGGGGCCTAGCTGGAGCAGAGAAGGTGCCTGATTTCATAGAGGAGGAGGTGCTGAGAGGAGAACCTATGTGATCTCATTAGATAAGTGCACAACACATACTGGTGGGATCTCATTAAATCTTTAACAGCTATGTGTGTTTACATCAGCTTTCCTAAAGGAATGCCTGGTGCTCACAGATAGCTGAAGTTTTTCCCACTAAAAATGGGCTTCCTTATACAAAAAAAAAAACCTGTGAAGTAGACACTCTTCTCCTCTTTTTGCCTCAGTGTAGGCATCTACATAGGAAGTGGGTTTACCTACAAAACAATCTTTTAAAGGAGTGAATGTGTTATTGCAAGCCTCCTACCACCTCCAAGCTGAGGGGCCTCAGGAGTGTTCCCATGACATTCTCCGGGTTTCAGGGGATTTTTTTTTTTAAAGCAACAACTGCTCCGGAACAGGAAAGTTAGTGCTTGCCTTCAATTTTCACAAGCTGGGATCATCCAGGAAAACTGACACCAAAAATATTTTCGTAGGTCCCCTCGCAAACCAGAACTGCTGAGTTTCACAGGGCTGCTCTGCTGAGGAGCTCGGCTTCCTGCGTGGGCGTTGGACTTGCTGACTTACACACCAGGGAAAACTGAGCTCACTCCCAGCCGGTGGATCCCCATCCCAAATGCAGCCAAAACCCTTGGAGGCACCTGAGTGAAGCCTCCAGGACCTGTGGGTGGTGGCAGACACTGAGACCCCTGCCAGATCTCTGATACTGCTGATCATCCACCAGCCAGAGGGGACAACCCCTGTGAGGACAGCGAGGCGCTGGAACAGGTTGCCCAGAAAAATCATGGCTGGCTCATCCCTGGAAGTGTCCAAGGACAGGTTGGACACGGCTTTGAGCAACCTGGTTTAGTGGAAGGTGTCCCTGCCCATGGCAGAGTTGATCTTTAAGGTCTCTTCCAACCCAAATTGTTTTGTCATTCCATGATTCTCCCAGGTTAGGGTGGCAAACCAAGAAGGAAGAGACCCAGAAGGGAGGAGAACATGAAGGAAGACAAAGACGTCTGCTGTTTCACCAGGAACATCTTTTACATAGTCGAAAGTCAGCTTGCATTAATTCCTTGGCTCTCTCCTGACAGGGAATTAGCACAGCTCCATGCGGAGTGCTTACGAGGTGCCACATTGATATCCGTCACATAACCCCTCACATGGAAGAGAAGGGCCTTGTGCAATGGATCTGAACCTCTGGGCCACACACTGGCTTTTCTCACTTGCTTTCACTACATCTCCCCTTGCCCCGAGGATGCACTTTGCTAAGCAAACCCCTCACTGCAGGCTCACAGCAAACTGCAGAGATATCCAGAGGCCAGCGGGGGAAATCTGGGAGTCAGGTTATTGTGAGCAATGTGGCTAAGTTAGTCTTGAAGCAAAGGTAGCTCCTTGCGGTCTCAGTTTTTGGAGTAGCAAGGTATGTTTTGCCAGTGAAATGAGTACAGAAATTTTTTTTTCCTGTGTGTTTTTGGGATTTTTTTTGTTTGGATTTTTTTTTTTTATTTTTTAATTTAAACTTTTTTTTTTTTTTTGGTTTTTTTTTTTTAATTTTTAATTTAAACTTTTTTTTTTTTTTTGGTGTAATTTTGTACTCAGAAAAAACCTCCCTGCCTCCAAAGCTGTGTGTCTGAACTCTGATTCCCCAGCCGTGTCCCTGATGCCCAGCACCATACTCTGCTGAGGTGTGCATCTATGATGTTTGTTCTGAGCCTGGCCACATTTTGGGGTACAGATGATACCTTTCCTTTTGAAGGAAAACCACTCTGCTGCAAATGCAAACCTCATCAATGCCCCTGAGAGAGGCAGCACCTCTCTGGTGCACAGGTACTTGGTCTGTTCACCATCCACGCACCTTGTGATGCCACAGACAGGTACGGGCTGTAGACAGGAGCATGCCATTATCTATCTCAATATTTTGGCATTCTGGACTGTTTCAGTTCTACTTTCCTTAACCTCAGAACGAGATTAGAGCCAGACTCATGTCAAGTGTCCCACAGCTAACCTCTAAACTAATTTTTTATTGCCTTGAAGAGAAGGATTGAGAAAAATATTTATAGGCCCTGGAAGAATAGTAAAAGTTTGCAAGCATTTAGGGCTTTTACTCAATAAACCTTTATGTGCCCTTCATGCACCCATTCAGCTCTGGGAAAAAGTAAAAAATAAAAAATAAATAAATATAAAAAGCACAGGGAAGTTGTGCTCTGACAGTAAGTCGAAAATCTCATAAATTCCAGATAAAACCAATGCCCACACGTTGTAGGAACCCATCTGTAGTCAGCCTATTGTACAAGCCCAAAAGAAGGGAGAAGAATTTGGATGGTTCATGTTTGTTTTTAGACTTCTCACTTATTTTTTTTCGTTTAGGTCAAAATGGCCTCAAATCTTTTAACACTTTTTTTTTTTTTTTTTTAAACTGTGCCCACATTCTCTGTGATTCTTTCCATCTGTTTCTTTTCAATGTTTTGGATCAATCAAAGATTTGCTCCTCATATCTGCAGTCTCTGAGTGACTGTATTTCCTCCATTCCCACCTCCTGAACACCTGATGTCTCACTCACTTCACCTTCTGTAATGCTCACTCTTCTCTCTCGCTGACTATGGCCCTAAAAACCTCTTTTTCCAGGGAATCCTCCATGAGTGCAACCTCTTGGCTCACCCCCTCTTTTGGGGGTTTGCTGTCCATCATGGTTGTAGGGAGCTCCTCATTTTTTTGCTTGCACGCAGCTAACCCCACCTGGCTGGCAAATAAACACTCAGGGTTGACACAAGTCTTGGTGCAAAGAATGAACAAAATTTTTTCTCCCTGTCTCAGCATCACTGCTTTATTTCCACTTTTCTGCTTTCAGATTTCTCCATAGCCCAGCTCACAGGCTTCTTCAGCCCATGGCCCCAGGAGCTCATCCTGTAATCCCATGAGCAGATCACTGAAGAGCACTGCTCATCTAAATAGCATAGTTTTCATTACTTGCAGCAAAAGTAAAGGTGAAACTCATTGTAGCTTCCATGACAGATAAGGCACAGATCTCATATGAAGAATAATGAGGAACACCAGCAAAAAGCAAAAAAAACCCCAACTCCTCAAGATAGCAAAAATACTCCTGGTTATTGTTGGGATTTTGTTGTGCTTTTTTTTTGAGGTTGAAACTAAACTTGGGACAACACTTTGCTGATATTCATATGAAACACTGTAAAAGTCCACACCAATCTGAGCAGGTAAGACAAAGTACAGAGGAAAGGAAAAATCAATGCCTTGCCTTGGGAAAAATAGAGCTGAGAAGCTGAGAGATGAAATGTCTCACAGTGCAGATCTCAAGGCAAGGCTGAGAACCGAACACAGAGTAGTTTGGGTTGATCCTTTGGGTACAATTCATGCAAAACCTGGTTCATCAAGTGGATATGAAATATTCAATACCCTGAGAATCCTCTGCTCTGCAGTGCCGGCTGTGGAGATGTTGACCTGCCAATAAATCATTTGGTCAGGCTGACCAGGCCTTGCCCGTGCCTTGAAAATACACTTTGAGAAGAACGTGCCATTTCCAGCTCTCACATTCCACAGCAGCCTTCAGGAGAAACGTGCTCACGTTGACTCCTCTTTAAAACTGGTCCAGCTCCAAATCCAAGGAGAGCACAGTGTGCATTTCCGAGGCCAAGGAGAGAGCACGCAGGAGAGGCTGGGCAGAGCCACCGCAGCTCCGTGTTTGCAGCTCTTCAGTGCACAATGCATTTCTGTAGTTTCACTGGCTGTGGCTTGTCTGATCCAGTTACATTCTCAAATGTGATCTGATTCCTGAGGGGATACTTTTTTTTCCCAGGCAATTTCTCTATTCAGCTTTATACTCCCGTTTGTCATTTGCAGTAAATATACTGAATTTCAATTTTTATATCTTTACAAAAGTATGTCCAGGAGGCTGCACTGGCTGCTGCTGCCCCAATATGAATCTGGATGGAGCTGGGTGACAATTCCATCTCATCTGGGCAGGGAGCTGGGGTCAGGCTGTGACACAGGACTCCGTTGTGATGAGGGTGTGACAGAAACTGGAGATTCCTTTCCTGGTCTGCTGGCAGAACCAAGTCCAAGGGGGTTTATATACAACTGAGGCTATTCAATCTGTATTGTTTTCTGATGCAGAAAAGGAAAAAGTGGTTAAAGCAGAGCTTGGAAAAGGGCAGAACTGGAATGGAAACTCCTCTCTCTGCTCTGCTACGATGTGTGTTAAGTGGCTGAGGGGAAAATATGGGAAGAGACCTCAAATTTTTAAATTAGTTGTGATGAAAGGATTCCTATAAAGGTGAATTAAAATTAAAAACTGTGACTATGGCTAGGCCTACTCCAGCTGGAAAACAGGAGCCCATTTCTAATAGGAAAGGCAATGGATCACAGGGCCCAAGGGATGGGGAGATCCTTCATCCCAATTATCGGATTCTTGAGGATATTACAAGGCACCTTAAACCCACAATTTTCAGCTCCAGGGAGAAACATATGGACCATCACAAAAGCACAGGTTTACAGATACTTATGGAAGTTGCCCAGGAAAGTCAAGGCCAGCAGGACCTGGACTCCTCTCTGGCACTCTGTGAGATCATTTTCCACCCAAGTGACACCAAACATTGAAACAGGAGTGAGAAAAGAAACACCACTGAAGAGATAGAGTGAAAGAAGTGAGAAAGATTGGCAAGCACATTGAGAGCAGAAGTGCAAACAGAGATGAGGACATTCAGGGAAAGTTCTGTCTCTCCTGCTTGCTTCTTCCAGACACAGCGAAGTGATGTCTGAAAAGTGATGAATCAGGGACCACAGGCAAGGATGGGAGCAACAAGGCTCAACTGTGTGACCTGAGGCACAGATGGGAAAATAGAGCAGAGAGAGCAAAAGCAGAGAAAACTGTCAGATTTCTGTGGGCATTACCATGCTGTGTGTGCTCTTCATAAAACATTTATCATGGAGGATGCCTTGCTCCTTTGATTTGGGATTCAGAACTCTGACCAGATTTAGACCAGGCATTTTCTTTCTCTCTTTTTCTTTGTCTTCCATCTAATTTTAATATAAATTGGGTAGAAATGTACCCTACTCATATAAGGCTACAGAGACCAGATAAAAATCTGTATCATATATATGCCAGATCCTTAAAATTTGGGCTTCTCCCTGATTTTAACAGTTTAATTTGAACAATGGTTAAAAGGTAAATGGACCCTTTGCTCATCACAACAGCATTAACATGTGGGCATGCAGAAGCATTTATTTGTCTTGGCAAGACCCAGAGCTGGGATAAATGATTCCAGATGAAGATAGAGCTATGTCTCTCAACTCCCAGCTAAATTTTGGGGCTTAATACGCACTCCCTTTACTACAGTAAATGTCACTTTCCTGATCCTAACACATCAGTTCCAGCATATATTGATGCAATCCACTGCAACAGCAAAATCACTCCCACTGTAATATTGCTCCCATAAAGCCTGGATAGAGGCCCAATCGACTGCATCGGACAACAATTACCTCAAATCAAATTCTCTCTTTCTGGACAGGGCTATAAATGGGGAGCATCTTCACCACAGATCAATGGAGCCACAGCACAGGCAGGCAGGGAGGAGGAAGATGAAAAGGCAAGAGATGGGAGAGATCCTACCCATTTCCATTTTTGCCCAGGGAAGCACGAAACTCTTCTGCTGCTCCCCAGTAGCTGTGCTCAAGGAAAAGCATCGACACACCCAGCAATTATAAGCCTAAAAACATAATGAGTGGCCAGGCAGCCCTAATGAAGGTGTCTGGGGCTGCCATCCCCACGCACGGTGTGTCTCGCCTGGAGCACGGAGCGCTTGGCCACGTCCCAGGGGCAGCCAAGTGAAAGGGTCTCACCTGCTACCTGCCATCAATCCTTGCCTCCAGTGTCAGGCCGCCCTCACCGGGGGTCACCCGGCCAGGCTGAGCCATTGCTCCGAGTTTGTCAGGGGGGATCGGTTCAGTGCTTCCTGCAAGGGTCAGTGGCAAAGGCTGGCAGTAATTTTCAGCTAGGTATGTGGAAGGGGGGGATGGAGCCTCAGGCACTGCTGGCTCCAATAAATACTTAAGGAATTTAACAGCCCGGTGCAGCCCCTGTGTCAGTGGATGATGGTGAGGATGTGCTGGAGCTCACGCTGGGTGTCACAGGGCTCTGCCGCTGAACATTCCTGCAGCAGGGAGTGGCAGTGCCACACGGGCAATCCCATACACAAATGCTGTGCCTCATCTATCAGGTTTCTCCAGATAACTGGGATCAGCACCCACTGACACCATCAGTGTTCTGGATGTACAACACTGAGATGACTCATGGCAATGGAAAAAAGAGGCCAGTGGGAATGCTCTGGCCAAAATTGTGCCACATCACAATGCAGGCATTACTCATGCTGGGTCATTTCTTATATACAGAATAACCATGCAGCATGCTCAGGCCTACAGGGTAAGGGCTCCTTTGCGGTTTTTTTTCAAACCTGGGAATTAGATGATATTTTTTGTAGCCTTAAAGGGCTAGAGATTTCAGTAGAGGTTTCCATTTTGCAGAAGGAAGGCACAATAACTACAGGAAGAAAAGGAGATTTTCTGGGCATAGAGCCAAACCAAGACACAGGTCACCTGGCTCCTATAATCTTCTGTGCCATAGACTCCCCATCTGCCTTCTGGCAAGTCATTTATTCTCCCCTCATCCTTTGTGCTGCAGCTGTAAGTGTGGATAATAACAGATTTCTACATCACGGGGCAAATGTGAGGGTGAGCGTGATGGTATCAGCACAGCTATTGCATAATGTGTTGGTGGGCTGGAGGGATTACTGTCCCTAAATACTCCCTGGGAGCTGCCCAGCCCTCTGAACCATCATCTCTTGGTTATTTGTACCTTGGAAAGATGAAGCTGAATCTTCAGGATTATCTTGCACAGGTTTTACACCCACTGAGACATCCTGCATGGTGATTGGGTTGCAGCAAGCTCCAATTCTCCACTCAGAGTAAGAGATCAGCCCTGCAGGAGATGATGGGACTCAGCAAAGTGAAATGATGTGTTTCTCCAGCAGATAAATAAAAGGAACAGGTTAAACTGAGCAAAGAAACTTTGTGTACCAGCACCCACTGCTTCTGATGAGGTTTCTGCCACCTCAGCTCTGCGAGCAGAGATGGCTGTGGGAAGGCATTTAGGCTTCTTTCAGTTCAAATGGGTCAGAGTGGCGGAAATCTCTGATCTCAGTAGCATGAACAAGAGCAATTTAGACTGAAATGGGCCTGGGAGTAAACCAGGAGCAGGTCAGTGAGCAGACTGGGCTATTGCTGGTCACAACTGCTGGTCTGAGCTAGGACCTTCTAGGAAAAATGTGGAAGTTTGCCTAAGAACTTTCACAGAGGTTTCCAAAGTGCTGCCTTTAGACACAGAAGCCCTTCTGAACAAGCTTTCTCTCTGGAACAAGCCAAATGTACAGCCCACGAATCCCACCCCTCCTGTGGGCCAAAGCAGAAAGGGAGAATAAGGATCTAAGTTGCACATCAATAAGTGTGTCCTGAAGAGGATATAAGCCAGTGTGACACACAAGCTGGTGAGACTAGAAGCAATGGCAAATTACAAAGAATTTTTGGCTTGCCTATACTAATTTACTAAATGAAGCTAAACCTATTTAAACAACGCTTAAACCATTTTAAGTGTGTTGAGTTGGCACCAAAGTAACTTGATCTGCTTTGCAATGATTTAATTACACCACTGCTATTTATAGAATGTGCTGTTGTTTCTTATAGCCTTCTTTAACTTTACCTTTCAATTGGATCCTCAAAGGGAGAGGTTTCCAGAATATTAGTTTTTAATGTAAATTTGAAATGCATTTAATTATGGCTGCCATGGGAGTGGGCAGCCAGCACCCCCCCAGGCATCCCACACTATGGAGATTAGATCTTTAATGCTACACAGAGAATCTTTTCATCTGCTCTTCTCAGCGCTGATAGCATCACCTCAAAAATACCCAAGCTGAACCCAAAAGGGAAGAAGAAATGAAATTTGCACATGGCTCAGGAGATTCAATAATTCGTGATATTTCATTAGACAACATCTCCATTAGGAGTCTGACATTTATATTCATGGTTGAGCAGAGGGATAACTTATGAGTTATCTCTTCTGTCTTTGTGAGTGAAGATTAATGTCATAAATGCTCAGCAGTCGTGTATCATATATATATATATACACTTCCACACACTCAACATGCATTATTTTTATCTTCTGTGATGCTCAGGAGGGAAAACACTTGAGACAACAGTTTAGGGGAAAAACAGTTTCTGAATGTTGTCAGACTGAAAAAAGCAGGGGAAATTTGTATCATCAGTTAAACAATCTAAACAATAGGCATTATTGAGCCAGGGAGAGGGGGCTGTGTTGGAGCTCTTGCACACTTGCACTATTTAATAGGCTGTGTATAACTCTGAGGGGTCTGTCCTAAATGGTGAGCCTATTCCTAAGGCAAGATGGGAAGAACAGGAAGGAGAGGCAATTCCCTGCCACCTTCCTGCTCTCAGGTCTGACCCAGCAGCATCCAAAGTCCATCCTTGCATTCTTGCAGAGAAGTGTGACTGGATTACCTAAAGAAAGTGATTGCAGCTACTGACTGCCACAGCTGAATCACTGTGCACTGGGCTTCACCCCCTGACTGCCTCCTGTGACAAAAGGATGTGTGGCAAAGAACAGGGAATGCCAATTTTATGCCATCTGGGGATTTCCTTAAGACAGATTTCTGGCGGCTTCAGATGGAGCAGCTGAGCTCACACAGAGTTTACACAGTCCAAGAGTCACTTCTAGTGAAAATCTATTATGACCACTGTGTAAGGAAAGTGCATAATAAACACAATTTATCACACAGCTCTCAAATTCACTGCTGAGCTCTCACCTATGAGCCTACAGATTTATAGACACTGGGATCCATGGCCAGAAGGTGCTATGGAAGTGCAAATAGTTATGATTGTTGGAAAGATGCTCTGGGATTATCCAGTCCAGCCACATCCATTCCTGCAAATGCATAAGCAGGTTCAATGATTTGCTGCAAAAAATCACTGCCTCATATTGTCTAAGATGACTGATGTCTCTTGAATTATCTTCTTGACTGTGCTTTTCATCTTAATTAAATAGGCTGGCTGGACCATGCCAAGAGATAGTACAGGCCAGATTTTTATTATTCTGGCTAGGAACATCTATTCCAACACAAGTGGGTCCAGTGTAACCCTCTCCTATAATCAACACCCAGCTGGCTAGAGGATCTGACTGTGTATCCACTGATCTAAGTGCTCTCAACTCCCTTCTCATCTGTTCCCTGTCATCCCCACACCCAGTTTGCATGAGACAGATAATTTTAGGTAGTTTAGGCAGTTTATAATTCCATTTGCTGAACTGCACAGACATTCCTTTGAAGTATTTGAGATGACAAAGACCAGAAAACATACATAAAAATATTCAGATTAAAGCTCTATTTTTGCTGTAATTTGTGTGTTATTTAGGCAAAAGAATACAAAAATCCAGAGGTTATGCCAGTAGCTGAGAAAGACCCAGAGTTCAAGTCCAGGCAGTTCATCTTCAGCTAGTAAAGGTCTGACCACAAAATGTGTTCTGGGTTGGCCTGACTCAGTGCAGTGTGATGCAGAAAACCCCCAGCTGTGCCTATGGGAAGCAGGATGGACACTTTGCTTCAGTGTTTTGCTCAAGCTCGTTATTTCCACTGTAGATCACTGATGATGCCTCCATCCCCTGTCCCAGAGCTGTGCCCAGCAGAGCTGGCAGGGCAGCGGTCTCTGGAACAGGCTGCTGCAGCAGGCTGGCAAATCAGGCCCATTTAATGCACACTTCTCTCTTAGAGATGAGTGTCTCTTAAACAGTTTTAAGGGATGTAAAATTAACCCACAAGCCTAAATTTGCCTTTCTGCATATTTAATTTATTATTCTAAGGATTACACATTTGCTCTGCAACCAAACACAGAAACACCTCATTTTACCACCCTGCTTTAAAAACAATGGCCTGTCATTGTTCCCTGTTCTCTCTGGAGACATTTCTAAGCCCATTTGTCCACACTGGCTTGTGTGAGTGGGAGACATCACTGTGCAAATCCCTCCTGCAGCAGGGTCCAGAGGCTGTGAGCACTTCTCCTGCGTGAAATTAATTGAGCTCCAAGGGTCAGCAGGTTACGAGTAGGCTCATTATGACAAATGATTTCTGTCTGAGTAGGAAGACCTTTGGGGTCAGTTCTGGATTCTGCCTAAATTTTGTAATTATGCCTGCCTCAGGCCTTAAACAAACTAAGTGTTCCTTAACATGCAGAGGGAGGAAGCCTGGAGATTAGGGAGCAAGCAGAAGCAGCCTGGCTTAGTCTAGCAGGACAGACTTTTAGCTGAATCTTGTAAATAAAGCTCCTGACAAGCTCAAAAGAGCTGGAGACAGGCTTAGAGCCTGACAGGAAAAGATCTGGAGTCTCGAGAAACTATTTATCCCTGCAATGATTACAAGGAGTCCAGCTGGGAAAAGCTCATCATAATTCCTACTCTGCCTGCAATGGACATACTTCACTTTGCCAAGCCCAAAAAGGATAATGTGCTGCAAAATATGAACCTTGATTGTACGTGGAGCTGTGCTAGTGCCTTCAGGGCTCAGTTTGGGGCTCATAGCTCTGACTGGACATGGGAGCTGTGTCCCAGACAGCCAGGCCAGGTTCTGGCACGGATATGGCCCTGTGGCTGGTCTCTGATGAGGAGCCTGGCTGCTGCTTCAGCTCCCTCCAGAGAGGAGCAGGACTGGCCCAGGCTGGGACTCACCTGCCCTGGCTTCAAAGCCTGCAGGTTATTTGAATTTTGTTGCAGTTATTCACCCATGCAAACACAAAAGATGAGGGGTGGACACTTCCAAAGCACGACTCTTCCCGTCCTGAAACAGGTGGGGAAAAGCCTCTTTGGACAGCACTTCTCCAGGGAATGTGGAGACTTCCTGAAGCTTGGAGTGGGGTCCGTAAATGAGGTGAGATGGAGGCACCCAGGCTGGCACAGCCCAGATTCTGGAGGGACAGAGCCCAAGCTGTCCAACCTTAGGCAGCACTGGTGGGATTCCTGGGCATGATCAAGTGCCCTGGCACCATCTCCTACAAAAGAGCTTCTTTCCAGTTCTCTCACTCCGTGCCCCTCTGCAAAAGCTGTCTGTAGGTTATTGCTCCAGCCCAGAAGGGGATGTGAAAGGTTCCCTCGTGCTGCTGGCCAGACACAGGTAGATAGAGAAACAACCAAAATGAGGGAAATACTTTACTGAAAGTCTCCAATTAGACTATAATACCTGATGGCTCATGGCCAAATGAAATATCAATGTATTAGTCTAATTAAATCCTATACATGTGTATATAACACGCATTGCTACACTTTCAGCTATCTGTGCAAAATATTTCATGAAGTGCACAGCAAATAGCTAATCTTGCCTAGAAACATTCACTTTGAAACTATAATTGGCTTTGAAAGCTGAGCTCAACTATTAGGATTTAAATCTGAGTTTCTAGGACATTTATCCCTCCTGTTCTTTCTCATGACTGTAGATTTAAGTTAGATATTTGTATAATTTGAAATTTGGGATGAAAAATCAATTGACATGAAGGTATTTCATTCAATATTTGTTTGAAACTCAGACCAGACATTTACCCTTAATCAGGCTCCCTGTTGTGATTTGCTGCAATTCATTCATTAGTCTTTTCTTATAGTACATTTTCTTCTAATCCTGAAAAACCATAGGAGCACAGGATTGCTTGAATCTATTTTAATTATTCATGTAAATTAAAGAGACAGAATAAAAATTATATATTCAGAGAAAATGGTCTGTCTCATAACAATCTACTTATAAAAGCAGAGTGTTTTTTATTTCATCATTTTTCACTGGTCTTTTATTATGCTTTATTGCACTCTGATCACCATGGACACTTAAAATAATCTACAGACAAACAGACTCATGGTTGTTTTCAAATAAACCAGTAATTCTGAGTATGTGTATGTTTGTGTGAATTTTTTTGCCATGATTGCATGATTACACTCTGAACTGAAATAACAACACAATATAGGATGGATTTTTAAATTACACTTAATGCAATTTTTATAAATGTGTGTTAATGATAGAATAAAAGAAATAATGCTAATTTTATTTTTAACAATGAAATTGTGAGTATATTTCACAAAATGTTGTCTTTAAAAATCTTATATTTGACTTTTATTAAGCTTCTAATTTGATTTTTTTTTCTATTTTGAGACAATTTTGGATACATCTTATATTTCAGAATTAGATTTACAAACTCATTTTGGAAGCTGACAGATAAAAAGCCAACTCTTGTATACAAAGAACAATAGCAGCTGTTAAATAATACTGGACAGAGTAACCTAGAGAAATGCTCTGCAAATATGCCTGGGACTTTTCCCTGCGAAAAGGATGATCTCATTTGGCTTTGGGTTTCTCCAGGAATGCAGCTGATAATGTGTGACGATGCTATTTATAGCGTGTTCCCCGCGCAGATCCAACGATATCCAAAGGAGGCTGGCCTCTTTGTTTGGGATTTCACAAGACAATTCAGAAGCTCAGGCTAGGTGTGCAAGCCCAGGAGGAGGTGCTCAGAACAGGATCCAGCCTACATTTCTCCAAGATAGACGATGAGGAGATGGGAAACACCAGGCAGGAGGTGAGCACATCCTCCAGCCCAGCCCGGGGCTGATGCTGCATCTCCTCTTCTGAGCAGTCTCCCTGTGGTCTTTGGCAATTACCTGTGCCCAGATTTCCAGAACTGGGAACATGCAATTGCCCGTTTATTTGCCCATGTAATTAGTGTAATTGTGACCACAGCTGTGGTAATGGTACAGGCAAGCAATCAATTACACATCCAGAGTGGGAGATGGCACTTCCTCCACGGAGCTCCAAACAGCATTTCCAGCTACACCTTGCTGGGTGAGCACCTCCAGCAAGATCTCTTTAGTCGATGCAGCCCTGTGCAGTACCACTCTATCCTTCTCTGGCAGAGAAACAAACTGTACAACCTAATCAGGCATTTCCCTTCAGTCCCCCAAAATGGTGCCTTTTGGAGACAGCGACGCAGACAGCAATTGGCAAAAACATCCAGTTTGTGATGTGCCAACACTAGGAGCAAGAAAATAAATGAAAATTACCAATGAAGCTGTAAAGGAAGGAAAATCTATTAAGAACCCAAGGGAGAAATTGCTTCCCTGATTGCATACAATATGCACGATGTACACTTAGTGTACCCAGGAATGGTAGCGAAGCTCCCTGGAGGATCATGTCATCCGCTGGCCTGCAGCCAGATCTGTCACACTGAAAGTGCTCTTCTACTCTGAAAAGTGTCTCAGTAAAAAACAGCATCATTGGGTTTCATGTTTATGGTCTCTTAATGCTCCAGTATCAGATATGTTCAGCTTACAAGTGAAAACAGTGCCGGGACACAGGTTTAGGTTCTGGTGTAGTTTCCCCCTTCCCTGAGTGTGGAAAGAGCGATGGAAGCATCCCACAAAGTTTGCTCTTTTGGGAAGGGTTTTTGTAGGCCAGATCATATCCTAAGGTTAGGTCCCTGCAGTCTTTATTCTTTTTTTCTCTCCTTCAGTTTCCTGTTTATCAGAAGGATTTGAACAAGCCTACATGATGAGACTTCAGAATCCAGTGGTGATGCTGGAGAGAGAGGTTGTGTGTCTGCCTTGGCCAGACTGCCTCAACAGGGTGAGCGAGGGATAAAAATAAGTATTCCTTTTCAGTCATGAAAATGTAGTGGAATAACCTTCTACTGAATTCCACAGGATGATTAAAACACCTCATATTATGGCACACTTAAATTCTATATGTAGGTTATTAGATTAATAATAGCACCCTATTGATCCAGAGCTTTCCCCAAACCTGAAGTCAATACACAGAAGAGCTCTCATTGACTTCCTCCAGCTCTGGATCATTTCTTTTTGTCTGGGCTGAGAAGTTTTCCAGAGGAGGGAAAAGAAATCTAGGAAATAACTTGTACCCTGAGGAACAGGGAACTTGAACATGATTTGTTCCAGTGCACCAGTGACAGACTTTGAACAGAGCTGGGCAGAAGTTTATTTTTGTCAGTCTTGATTTTTATTAAAAAATTATATTTCAATTAAAAAGGGCTTTTTGGAGGAGAAGAAAGAATGAAAGTCCACTACGAAAAACAGGAAATTAACGTGACATTTGTTGGAGCACAGTGACTTTGCTTTCTCACTTCGTTTCATTCAAATTTATGTTTTGAAATGAATTTTAGGTGAGTAAAAGATAAAAAGCCCCCCAAAAAATCTCAAGCAAATCAACTCAAGTGTATCATAACAGAATATTTCAACTAACCCTGAAGTTTCCCTTGTGAAATGCAATTTTGAAAAGCTACAGCAGAAGTTACCTTAATTTTTCAGAAACTATTGAGGCAAATATGGAAAAAAACACATTTCTAACATGTTAGGTGAATGTGTAATCTGCTATTCATCCTGCACATTACTTCAAGAAGCATTTTGCTAACTTTGAAAATGTCATGTTTTAAGATACTGATTGGAATATGAACTTCCATTTACTGTGTTTGAAACATCTAGACTGAAAGGGGGTTCTTGCCCCCTAATGCTGAAATTTACTCTGATGAACAAAGTCAAATGATATTATCAGAATAGAAGGAAGGAGGGCCAATATGGTAGAGGAAAATTCAGGATCTAGAGGAAGATCAACCAAAACCTTGAAATTAGTGTAATAAGAACAGTAAGCAGCGATGTCAGCTCACTCTTGTGCTACAATTAAGAGGCTCTTGGGAAAAGTGACGAGAAAAGGAGCAGAGATTAATTACACAACCCTAAACCCAGTGGGGTTGGGGCACCTTTCTGCTCTCTGCTCAATACAAGGGACAAGGGATTTCTGAGCAGTGACAGAAAGGGAGAAGCCACTCCTGGATCCTCGATTCTGCAGAGAAATGCACAAATTGAGGGAAACTGCAATCCCAGCTACTAGGAGCTTTCCCCTTGGCACCAGTGTCAGCCTTAGCAGTCACCTCTGCCTTGTCCCACTGATCACTCTTGCTGCTTGTGGTATTTCAAAGAGTCAGACAAAGGAAGGGTAGTTAAAAAAATCTCCTGTATTGGCTTTCAGCCACTTGCTATCAGAGAAAAACAAAAGCAAAACTTGATCTTTTGTTGTTGTTTTGGGTTTTTTTCCCCCTCCTTTTGAGAAAGGGATTCCTCATCTTTACTGCTCCTTTATATTCTAACTGCCCCAGCTGGAAACCTTCTAGGCCTTTTTAAAACAGGATTAAAAACACAGTTTTCTGCATTAGCACAGCTCAAAAGGATAACCTCAGCTCTTTTCTCTGCCAGCCAGCTTTTTAATCCTGAATCACATGTCACTTCAAATTATGAATATGATTTTCATGTTCCCCTCGGGCCTAAATTTCACCCAAGTAAATCCTCTCATTCAGCAGCTGGAGAAACGTGTCAAAAGCAGTGATCTTCAAGCACTGAGAGTGCTCTGGGAGAGATCAAACTGTCCCAGACTGAACTCTCCCAGTGCCAGGCATCTTTTCCCCTCCTGCTTATTGTTGTTGACACCCTGCATCCCTCCTTCCTTTCCCCCTGGTCTGAAAGCCCGGGATGGCAAGAGAGAAAAAATAAGCCCCCTCTTAATTCTACATATTTCTGGGATTGATCCTTCCTGCACTTGTGGGGGCAGAGGAGAACAAGGGCGTGCACATGAGCTGGCTCTGGGGAATGAAGAATTAACCCAGCCGATAAAGGGCTGAGCTCTTTCATCTCCTGGCAGGGCTCTGCTGATAAGATCGGCTGTCAGACGGGAACTGGCCCTGATTTCACAGCCAGCCAGGTTGGTGTCACACTGCATGTGATGAAGGAAGCCCTTCCTCACCCAGGATTCTGTGTGCTGCCCAGATCCACCTCTCCCAGGTGTCCTGAGAACACGAACTGGTTTAGAACACCCTTGTCAGAGGAAATGTGTGTTTCCAGCCCTGGTCTGCAAATACACAGATCAGAATTGTGTCCTGTGCAAATGACTTAAAACCTGAGGAGCAAGCCCTGAATCAGAACTCTGGATATCTGAACACTGGGTTCTGGAGGGGTTTGACATTAGGTCAAAGGTCTCCTCAAGAGGAGGATATCTTCCTGGATCAGAGGGGAGCCTTGTCTCTTCAGTTTCTTCAGGGAGACTAGAGACCTCAAAGGACTGTGTTGATCTTTCCTTTCCTTCTCTGCCACAATGTTGTTTCTTCCTCTCTGCAAAGAACTATTTTATTGCTTTTGTTATGTTTAGATACTGTTCCTTTCCCAAGATGACTGTGGCCATTGCCTTTACTCACTGTTTTGGTAGATGCTGCATCCAACCTCCAGGCACGTGACAAGGTTTTGCTCTCTTTTCACTAATGGGAGCTGTGAAATGTAGGGGTGCTGTGCTAGTGAGGAGTGGGGAAGTGCAAAGGTCATCCTCATTCAGTCATTTCAGGGAAAGAAACAGAGACATTCGAGTTTGGTTCTGAAGCAGCTCTGGACTAAGAAATAATCACTTTGTTAAGACCTTCACAGCACCAAGCCAGACACCCGAGTTCAGCTTTCTCCTGCAGAGTGCAGACAGAGTTCTGGTTTGAGGTCACCCCCTCTGAACACACTTTTCCATGGGTCCTCTAGACTTAGTCAGAAAAGGTGATTTGGTATGGTTTTGGATCTGCATTTTTTTGTAGGAATTCTTTCTCAGAGGGGAAAGAAGGTAAAGACATCATGGAAGGTGGAGAGTACCCAAACCCCCTGTGCAAGTCTCCACAGCCACATTGCGTGGTACAGCTGTTTCCCACTTGAAAATCAGTCAGACAAATGTTTTCTTCCAGCAGAAGAGCAAACACAAATGTGGAAAGGGACTTAGAGGGCATGTTTATCGCTGCCTTACCTTCCCACGGTGAAGAAGCCACAGGAGTTATTAGAGAAACCTCACCTTTCAAAACATTCCCATGGCCGTGAACATGTTACTGAGCAGATCTGTATCCTGGGAGGATTTCTCACTCACTGGAAGAACAACTCTGATCCAGCCGTTGCCTGGTGCTTTTTCAAGTTTCAGCAGCAAACAGAAACATAGCGGTTTGCCAAGAGAGGTGGGCAGGAAACTGTTTTTCCGATCCAAAAGCACTTCTCAGTTCAGACTTTTCCCACCCTAATACTGGGTGAAAAGTAGGAATTTGAAATTTAAAAGTATTCAGAATATATCAGTGGAATAATTAGTCTGAAGTTTCTTTCTTTATAAATATATATATATATTTGTGTGTAGATTTAAAATATTATTTCCAGAATGTTTACTTACTAAATATAAATCACAATGAAACTGAGAGCAGAACATTCCTTTTTAATTCATTTCCTCCTCCAAAGTAAAACATTTAGATGTGACTTCCATCAACTGTCATTTTTCAATTTAAAATAATTACCAGAAAAGCCCAGCCAGTATTCAAGGCCACGTTAATGACTGCCTGGCTGCAGCCTAGAGGTGGCAATAGTTCAGTGACTGCTGAGCTGCATGTACAGAGTTTGTAATCCCTTAAGTAGTGCTTTGAGGCTTCCAGTAGCTAATATATGTCCACTACCATAGCAAGGAATAAAATGAATATTGTTTCCTTTGTCCCTTTATGTTTAGCATTACAAAACTTGTAGAACTGGATTTCCACAGTGGTGATTCTTTTCCCCCTCCGCCACTGGTTGATAAATTTGTTTATCTTTGCTCTTGGCACAAAACTTTGTGAACATTTCTAAAAGAAACAATGAAAATTCACTCATGGTCTGCTAAATCAATACTCCCACTGTCTCATTGCCCATTGCCAGTGCACCTTGTGTAACCATTCACTGCTCTGCCTGAGTGGGGATTCATGTCCATTCTGCACTGGTGGAAATGACTAAACCAGCTGCAGAATGATGGAGAATCAAAGCTCTCTCTCCTCCCTTAGGTGTCAACCTGAGCATCAGCTCCAAGGAGTGCACAGCTGAGGATGAGCCTTCATCCCAAGCCGGGGATAAGCAGAAAGGATCAGAGGGAAATGGATAAAGTGGCAGGTGGAGCCTCTCCACACAAGAGGGATAAGTGACAATGTTTCTGTGCAGTGGCTTCCTTCAACACAGAGCACAGAGACAGACTGGACAAGATGTGACTGCAGATGGTTTGTGTGAGAGGATGTAAACTCCAACTTGACAGTCACTCTGTAAACAGAAGCCTGGCTGTGTGATCTGCCTTCAGCCCTACTTGCTGCTGCAGGATAGTTTTCTGTGGGTAAAAACACCAAGACTTTCAAGGCCTGATTTATGATTATTCTCTGCTAAAACTTTTAAAACCACAGAAATTATTACAGCTATTTGTATCTGATCTTGGCATTGTTGTTCTCCATTGCAGTAAGTAGGACTAACTTTTCTTAAAATGCTGGATTGAAGCCATATTCTATTTATTACATCTGAGGACTGCTGTTCTGTATTTTATAGTCTGTTTACAAACTGTGCAGGGGGATAAAAAGTGCACAGTCTGAAAAAGTGCAGAAGTGTCCTCATCATCCTTCTTTTTTTTTTTTCCTCCCCAAAAGTAGTGGCTCCCACAGGTGTCTGCTTTTTGGACCTAAACAGCAAGACAGAGCATAAGAGCAAAAATTAAAATCTCCAGTGGGCCAAAATATCCCCTGGCTCCAAATGGCACATGATGGATCTATGGGAGGGTTGAGGATGTCCCTGTTCTGCCCCCATGTGCTTTTACTGTTCTGCATTCATTTATTCTCCTTGCAATCTAAGTTCAGGGAGGAGGAAAGAACAGTCTGGTCCTAGGAGCGGGAAGCAACTCACGAAGAAGTGAAGGAGGCAGCAGGTATCCATTAGTGTTTCCATACATTTCAGTTCTAACCCAGTCCTGCCTGTCCCCACAGGAAAGCTTTGTGCTTGTACTTTACACATGGCTTGCACCAGCCAATTTCCATCCACATCCTAGAGCAGCTCTGATGCTGTGCTTTGTCCTTCACCCAAAACATCCCTGACATCGTGAGCACTGGTTTCCCAAGCAGCAACAAAAATATTTGTCTGAATTGGAAAAGATGGGTCTCCAGACTTTAAAAACTACGAGAAATCAGTTTCCANTTCCTAAAGAGTTGGCAGCTTCCTCCATGGATAGAGATCAAAATACACCCTGTCCAGGGGGGTCACATGGCTTAAAACAGGCAGAGGAATGTCCTCTGCATTTTGGGCATCAACATCCAGTTTGTCAGTGATTCTTTATTTTATGGGCCTCAAAATTTTTCTGAGGAAGCAAACCCAAGCTGCTAACGGGTGAGGGGGTGACCCTGGGTGCTGGCAGTGTGTGATGAATAGATGGCCTGGCAGGCTGTGGCAGCCCACTGGAAGGCAAATACAAACCAGCTCGAGGGGAGGGAGCACACATGAGGGTTTATGGTACTTTTCCACCTTTCACCTCCCGATGGACTGCAGCTGAACAGTGCAGCATCTGTTGTGCCCCGCTGCTGACAACGTTTTATCCTGTGACTCACACCCTTTCACACACGGGGTGTACCACAGGTTTCCAGGCCACATCCTCCTCCAGAAATGAGACAGAAGTGTGTGAGGTGCACAGAAAACATTCCTGCTTCCACGGGTTGAGTTTCCCAGGAGGGGTGAGCAGAGTCCCTTTGCTGTGGTGCACCACAGGGTGCAGCCACACCCTGTCCCACCATTCCGGTCACAGCTGTGTCCACTCAGGTTTTCCCCTCTCATGGGCATCAGGTTGTTGGGAATTCAACCTTTAGTAGAGAGCAAAGGCAAGCATAAAGAAAATTCAACCACTCTCATAGTCTTTTGGTACTAAAATCAATTTACTGATCAGTATGAGCATCTTTCTGTACAGAGAATAACTCTGACAGCTGAGCTGCTCTGCACCACTCCCATCCTGGAGGACACTTCTTCCTGTCAAACACTTGCCATCAGCAGGGTGCCACTGGGGAAGGGAGCAGGTGCTGGGAGACTTAAGTTTTGCTCTATACATCTCACCAAGGCCTCAGTTATGAGTGTTGTGGGCTCCCAGCACAGTGGATGGAGGGAGATTGGCTCTCACCAGGATAATTCAAGGGGCAGATGCTCTGATTCACACTCATTTCCCATCACCAGGATCCCATCTCAGCTGCTTCAGTGTCATTGTAGGGAACCCTCCTCACCTCGACTGATTCTGATGCTGATTTTGATGCTGTCATCTTTTAGGATGCAGTTAAAAATACTTAAGTATCATTGTCTTTACCTGGCCAGAACACCCTGCTAGAGTGTGTCCAGAGTTCTGTTTCTGTCATAGAAAAGCCACAGAAGTGAGTGAACTCATAAACGTTTGATACTTGCTGTTGAATACAGAGACTGAGATTTTAGAATGCATCTAAAAAGAGTTTTGTCCCCACTTCCCTTCAACAACTGTGCAAAGTAAAAGGAATAACTGTCAAAGATATCTTTTAAAAGTCCATATTGAAAGCTGGTAAATCTGCAAGATAACTCAATTTTCTGTTTAAAACAGCAGGTAGGAAGTCAGGGTTATTTAGCATATGACTTCACTTTGGAGTCAAATCATGCTATGAATACGTAATTACACCACATATATACATAATATCTATTATTATTATGATGTATGGATGAAATTCTACAATGAAGCACAGAAATCTTCTCTATCCCACCACTGACTTGTGTGACCATGTCCCTTCAGGTGGACATGGTTTCTGCCCCCACTTTGGTGAGATCATGGGAATAAATCTGCACTTTGTCTCTCAAGCCCATCTGGTGTCTTTTGCTGAGCTGGAACAACGAAATACTTGTGTTTGGCTATTTTAGAGAAAAAGACCAACAGCAACAGAAAGCAGAGTGGTTTTGTTGCATTATTTGTGTAATGGCTCAACACTCAGGGTGGCAGAAGCAGCAGTGTCGTGAAGTTAGCCTCAATCAAACAGATGGCTAGGGAATTATGATATCTAAAAACCCCGAGCATCTTCCATTTCTAGATGCCAGTTAATAATACAGGTGGTGCTGTATGAAAGGAAGAGACTTTTTCAGAGCTTTGGGGCTCAAGTAGTCCAGAGGGTCCAATTCCCAGTTTGACTGCAGTCCCTTCCTCCCCCTCGCCACACAGACATCTGGTGTTATTACAAGCTTGCAAAAGAGCTGTGTTCAGAGATAGATTCCCCACACTGCATGTGGAACCATATGTGGTAATATAGCATTACATTAAAAATAAGAAACTTGAAGATCGGCAAGTTGGGGTTTTTCAACATCCCTTCCCTGTTCACGTGGTTATCGGTTCTTGTAACTGTTCTCGTCTTCTGAAGAGATTTAATTAGATGTAATGGGTGCATTTATTAAAAGGCCTTGACTTCTGTGCTCTTTAGACAGCCACAGTCTTATGTCTGAGTATGGAAACCATCTCATATCCAGCATATTTAAAATAAAAATAAAAATATAAGTTGTTTTCGCTGCCTGTAGTGTGTACTCTGGCCTTACTGCTATGGTGTCAACATGGAGAGTTTCCATCACAATATGGGTGATATTAAATAAAATTGGAAAAAGAAACTGAGGAAAAAAGTGGTTAAAGGGAACAGCAGCACAGCACTTTGTTACAGGAGCAAACCTTCTCCTCTGGAGAGAGTAGGTTTGAGTATTTTTTTACCCAGGGCAACTTGAGCCTGGGATTTGGTTCATTCTCTTCAGTGGCTATGGCAGAACAGAAAAAATCTCAACATCAGTGCCTCTGGCCTGAAGAAAATATCAGATTCATCTCAAATGTCTCACACTGACAATCCAGATGCTAAATCTTTTAGGCACGGGGTGCTGGCCCTCAGGAGTGGCATTTCTGAGCTTAATGGACTGTGGAACCAGGTGTGCCTCCTCTTCTTCCTCTCTGGGCAGACAGAAGAGGTGAATCACAACATGCAGTGCAGAGGGAAAGAGGGGACAAGAAAAAAATATAAAATAAAATATTTATTTTATTAAGAAGCCTCCTTTGCTGTGGACAGGATGCATAAAACAGGAAGGATGTGGACACTGAATAACTCATCACAGGATTTCTCTGTCATTAAGGAAATGGAGGTATTGAAGTGTGGGTTTCCTTTGCAGACCATTCCAGCAAAAAACAATTCAGCAATAAGGCAAAATGTTACTACTTTGCTGCTGCTTAAGGAGAAAACTTTCCCTCTCTTCCTTTCCTTGCCCTGCACCTGCTCTTCAGGCTCACAATCAGCAGGAACATTAATAGTTACTTGCTTTGTGGTGTGTTCCCTCCTCTCAGCCACAGAAACACTCTGTGTATCCACTTTAGAGGGGCTTGGGCAGGAGCTTAACACAGCTACTGAACACGGGAGGGGAGAGTGCAGAAAATCCAGGCACCAAATCCAACCTTCCCAGCAGCTTCTAGGTTTCTCAGAAATGTGGCTGGAGCTGGATTTTGCCACCCCAATAGCAATGGTCCCCAAGCCAAGCTGGTGCCAGGATATCCCTGACTAGGAGGGGCTGAGATGGGAACAGGGAGCAGGGAAAAGCTCCTTTGGATTTGCTGCTCCTGTTGGCCTTGGGAAAACCTGTGATAACCGAGGGTAATGCAACAGATGCATCGTCACTGGGAGCAGCCAGCTCTGACAAGCTATTGGAATGAAAGCCACTGGGTTTTTGCTGAACTGGAAAGTCTCTCTATTTTTTCAGGTGAGTTTTCATGAGATCTGCTGTCTTGAAGTGATGAGTATAAACAGCCTTAGTGCCACTTCAAAGTTTAAAATACAGTTTTATAAGAAATAGATTGTAAACTTCTACAGATGAGAATTAGCTGTATTTATGTGTTTATACAGCTCTTTGTCCAGCACTGTCCCAGACCAAGACTCCCTGATGTAACTGGAATACAAATGATATCAGCCAGGGATATACAAGCATTTTTGATACTTTTTCATTTGCAAAATGTAGAATGGAAGAGAACACCCACAAAAAACAAGGCAGAATCTCTTTCAGGCAGAACACATGTAGGCTAAAAAGTGCTCAACAAATTCTTTAGTGGCCCAAATTTCATTACACACCACCAGGAAAGACCTTACTTTAGGTTTGACCTCCAAAGTGTTGTATAAATAGAGAAGGAAACCTGAGAAGCATTAAGATGCAGCCTTCCTCAGGAAAAAAAAAAGCAGTCCCTTCATTAATGACTCCAATTATAGCTATTCATTGTATCCTCTTTTCCTTAACAAAGTCTCACATTGTCAGCCAGTCCTCTTACAAGTTCATTGTGTGCCCATTATCAAAATACCATTTTCAGCTTCACTGAACACATGTAGGAAACGTAGTACTGTAAAAAGGAAGAGGAGGAGGGAAGATAGTACAAGAAAAAAAAAGAGAATGATAATAAGCTTAGACTGTATTTGTGTAATTACCCTCTCCAGAACAATTGCCTGAGAAAAGGATATGTTTAATTTTTGTTATGTCATAAACCTTAAACTCTCAAGTTGCCACTGATTAGTCTAGGAAGTAAATAACTGAAAATGGACACAGGGTGATTGCCTTCTCCATCACTTAAATTTTAGTAAAAATGGATTTATTATGAATGGAGGGAGAGCCCTGTGATCAATTTCAAATCTGTTTTTAAGGACAAATAAATTTTATACATTCAAATGAAAAATGACTTGTGGCTTATACAAAGGAAAACCTTTGCAATTTCAGAAGCATGCAACAAACCTGTTTAGGAATTGTCCAGCCAACTCAGCAGTCTTTCTCTTTCCCATTTGTGTTCTTTATCACTTATAACATTATCTGACCCTTGATCTAAAGTTAGTTCTGGTCCTGACTCAGGCTTCATTCAAGTCCATCACAAAACTGCCATTGACTTCAATAGCAGAAGGATCAGCCTCTCAGAGCAAGATCAAAAAGATGAAAAGCTTGGAAAATTAAGTAAAGTAATTGCTCTACAGGCAAATGATAGTAGGACCTTCCCTGACCACAGCATGCGCTGCCATTACCTCCAAGAAATTCTGCATTTGGAAACTACTAATGCTCCCAGTTAATGGAAGGGCTTTCCCAATTGGAGCTGTGGAGACATCAACAATTTGCCCAAGAATCAGCAGCAAGAACTCGTCTGCAGGCAGAGATCACTAACCCACATCCATCCTGCACTACCAGTGTAAGCTGGAAGGACCCACGCGTGGATCACCCAAGGCAGAAGCCCCTCCAGTGCTCTAGCTGGTGAAGGTGGTGGGAGCCCATCACCCTGCTCCCCCCAGGCAGTGACAGGAGTGAACTGGCTCAGCCTGAGTCCAAAGTTAGATTTCCAGTTGCATTCTCAAGGGAATAAATGCTTCTGTGGCTTTCTCAAGTGTATCTTTCAATGACTTGATTTCAGAAGACAGGGAGTTTTGGAAAAGGCTGAAAAGAGAAAACTCTTTTATCCACCTGAAACTGGCCTGAATTGGAATTGCTCTTGATACAATTTAGGCCTCCAATGTCATGGGGAGAGTGTTGGTCACTGTCCCCTTTCATTGCAGCTGTCATCATATGCACATTTGTCACCCTAAGTATGAATATTTGGGTTAGATTATGCAGTATTTTAAATGTCAGTGGGGCATTTGGCATATAGGATTTCTATCCATGCATTTATCCTGGGAGTCCTTTCTTGTTTCATTTTTTTGTAAGATATTGAAAACTTGGAACAGTTAGCACAAAATCAGTGGGAATTATCCCCAAGGGCCCTACCTGACAGACACAGTTTTGCTGTTCTTGTCTTGGTCAGTGACTGCCTTAGCAGCTTTCAGCAGGGCCAGCAGGCATGTTTGCAAGGCCACACTATTGCATAATTGCAAGGCCATCCCTGGGGGATGGAGCTCTGCCAGCTGGCAGCATCCAGGCAGGAAGGATACATCCACACTGATAACATGGTGGGCTCTAACAGCTCTGTGACTTTGCTTCTCTTTGTCATTAACATTCACACTCCTGTGGCAGCAGGGCTGACTCAGTGCTTGAAAGGCAGGCAGTGGGCAGGTACAGCCCTGAGATACAGGCTGTCTCTGGGATTGGTTGTACCTTGCAATTTGACCTGAATGGGATGGCATCCATCTGCATTTCCCCAGGGACAGAGCAGGGTGTAGACTAGAACTGGCAGGATCATGGCTCATCCTTATCTGCCCCCTCCCCTGGCAGCAAGTCCCCGCAGCTCTGACTTTCTTCTCCTTTGGTTTGCTCATCCCAGTGGGTCTGAGCTGGGCACCACTCCCACAGCCTACACTTCTCCTTGGAGCTGCAGGTTCAGCAGCAGCTGGGGAATTGAATCTTTGATGTGTTCACAAAATATATCTGTATGTACATCTGTATAACTGTGTATCTACATATCTATCCATGGAGATGGATGGATGGATGGATGGATGGATGGATGGATGGATGGATGGATGGATAGTTAGATAGATAGATAGATAGATAGATAGATAGATAGATAGATAGATAGATAGATGATGGATGGATATTTCCCTTTTCTCTCTCAAAAACCCCCCATAAAAGCTGAAACTTCTCCTTGCCATTGAAGTTACTTTTTAATTAAGGGTATTTTGGAGGGTGTCCTCCAGTCTTGTAGCCTGTGAGGAACTGCACGTGGCACATGTCTGAACTTGGCTTTATCTTTTCAGCCAGCTCTGCCATCTGGGAGCCTCCTGCCCCACCTTCTTGGGAATGGTACGAGTGGCTGCTGCTGGACAGGCTGCACTCCCCCCTCCCAGCAGCCTTCCCACAGCACAGCCAGCTGGGAACACAGGGATGTGTGAAGAGCTGTGGAAAAAGACCAGTCTTGCAGTAGGAAGGAGGCCTGGCCAGGAGTTCCAAGCTTTCCACGGAGCCTGACCCTGCAGAAGGTGAGCTTGGCTTTCCTGCCACGGCTGGGTTTGCCAGTTCCCTCTGTTTTCACTAATTCCTGCTGGTCTCTGGTTGAACCCTGGTGTGGCTTCACCTCCCTTTGAGTCACAGCCCTGCTGACAATGCCCTGTGTGTGAGGGAGGCAAGCTGTGATGGGAAGTGCAGAGGATGTGCTGGACACAGCACCACATCTTGTGGAAATCCAGTGGGAATGCCCGCTGTGAGGTTTGCATTCTTTCCCGTGGTGTTTACTCAGCTCACTGCTCTCCTCCTTGCCCTTCCCCTCGTGCCCAGGCTCTGTGTTTGCTGGGATTTATTCTGACCAGTGCTGGCTCAGAGTGGCCCCTAAAGGGACACTGCCGAACTGGAGGATGGCTGTGGTTGGAGAGATGATTGTACACAAATTACATAGTGCTCTTCACTGGGTAGAAACTGGCTTGTCAATCACCCAAACCAGCTTATTTGCACCATTTTGAATGCAAATCAGCCCTTGAGCAGGCAGAAGCTACAACTGTATTTACCTTAAGGCCCCTTTATCCTATCAGAGCAATGGAAAGCTGTCTTACAGCTAAAACCATTCCACCCTTCCAAACTGTGGTAGCAATTTAGGTTGTTTCCACTGTCATTTAAAGCGATTATTCCCACTCCTCCTGTGGGGATTTTATTACTTTACCCTAAACAAATGCTGCTGGAGACTGAGGGTCAGATATAATTTGTATGAAAGGTGTGGACAGACCTGTTTCTGCTGATCTTGTTGGAGCAGATGTGGGTGTAGCTGCTCTCAAGGATTCCCCACCATCCATATTCCTCCAAGCAGAGCCAGGAAAATGCGATGAGGGACGTCTGTCACCCAAGTGAATGGCTACCAAGCCACCTTTACCTAATGGAGGAGAGCTCTTCACCTCCATCAACATATTTCCAAGTCAAATTTATAAAAAATGAATATTTTCCTACTGCCAGAGTTTCAAATATAAATGTTTTTTAACTAAATAAAATTATTTTCTCCATTCCAGGCCTCTACACGTGTAGAGGCTGTTGGTGAACTTTGAACTGTGAACAGTCACCTTTATAAAATAGCCTCATCTGATATAAATCTACACCATCCCATTGTGCTCTCTGTTGATTTATATCAGTGAACCAGCAATTATGCCAATATCTGCAACAATCTGCATCTTGATTGGTGGTGATTAAGGATGGAAAAGCAGCTGGGAGCAAGAGAGAATATAATACTCAAACTGTGACTAAAAACCTGGAGAGTAGGAGCCTGATCCATGCTGTTAGGAGTCTTCTGGGAAGAAGCAGTACTTAAGATTTGACTTGGTTTGAACAGACAAAAAAATCAGGCCACAGTCGGGTCTTACAGGCTCAGATAAACTTGGTGCAGTTTTACACCCACAAACGTCCATGGTGGCAATGGTAGCTGATGAGGAGACCCCAGTGATCCCTAAATGTTCCAAATCCTGCTTTGGCAATGCTCAATTTGCACTCCAGGACTGAGAGTTTCACTTCACAGCACTCAATGTGGGGATCAGTTGGGTTTTTTTCTGAGAGTCATATTCTGGTAACTCTCAAATCGGTGCTAAATAGCAGTTTTTCCAAAACTCAGTTCTCATTATCCCAAGTTCTTCCAGAAAACACATCTGTGGCACTTCTCAAAGCTGCTGCCAAAGAGCTCAGCCACTCCCCAAACCAAGCGGAAACAACAAGGAATGCAGGATGTGTTTTCTTAAGAGACAGGTAAAGTTTGTCTGTGAGAGAAGCAATCCAGGAACAAGCCCAGGGAGCCTCCACACTGAGAGGCTTGTTTTGTTTTTTTTGCTTTACAATTTCACAGCTTTAAGTCCTTTCAGGTTATTCCCATTCCTGCTCTAAAAGTCTGAAATTCTCTGTAGTGCAGCCACAAATATCACAGCCCTCTTGTCAATGTCCAAGTAGCTCAGAGCTGCAATTTATTTAAAGCTAGCCTGAAGTGAACCAGTTAGTAAGAGCTGGTTTCCTATCACACCTCATTCCACCTTCTGCCTTTGAAGCCCACTTAACACAGCCCTTCTATTCCTCAGGGACTTCAGGGGATTAAGGCAGCCCCCCTGACAATGCACTGACTGTTCCAGCGCTGTTGCCTTTTCTGTTTATCAACTAAAATGAGAGAGAGTGGACCAAAAATAAAAGACAAGGAAGCAAAAGGAGAGGGCAGAAAGAGTGAGAAATGGAAGGACGGGGGAAAAAAGGCAAGCAAGATTTTTTAATGCAAAAACAAACCCCTGTTGTTCAGGGCTTTTTCCAATACTAGTAAGCTTCAAGTATGAGCCTTGTACCCTTAATAATGTAGCAGAGAAATAATTTCCCTAAAGCTCTCCTTCTGCATGTCAGACAAGTTGCATTTATTTCAAGAATTCTCTTTTCTTAGAGAGACCCAGGTGTAAAAACCCAATAGAGCATTCAGTTGCCTGTGTCTGAGGAGCCCAAAGGACTATAACTCTTATTTAGAGCAGCTGATAACAGTATTTGATCTGTACTTCTTTACTTTACTAAAATCCGCTGGCACCATGCCTAAGGCATCGTCTACCTGCAAAATCTGCAGCTTTATCTTAATGATAACAAAGCTTGGATTGTTGTAACTCTTTACAGAGTTACAATAACACAAGGACGAGTGGGATCTACCTGAACTTGTTATTACACTCTGATTTTGGGAAGGCTGCCTGATGTTGATCTGGAGCTACTCATCAGCGTTCTGTCCTGGAGGAATTCTAAGTGCTGGGATAACCACAGTACGCAAAATTCGGTGCTTTTGTGAAGAAGATATATACAATGTCTTCTGAGCAACTTTTTCTTTGGAAAGGAAGGATACTCTGGGAAGAGATTTGTAGAGAACACAGTTTGATGACAATCTCAACTGCAGTTGAGAAACCCAAGGCAATAGTTAACTATGCAGAAGGGGTGGGTGGAGAGACCCTGCACCACCAGGCTCAAGAATCAGCAGCCTCTCTCTACCCTTCAAACCAGCATCTGGAATACACGTGAGCCAAGCAGGCAAAGGAGGGCTGATAAAAGCTGCTTGAGGCAGCTCAAAAGTTTAGGGACCCCATGTGGCTTTTCTATAGAAAAATGCTGTAGAGGATTAGATATCTACCACTGCAGCCATAAACCTTTCCCTCCTGCACTCTCCTATGTAGTACATGTTTAGAGTAGTCTCTGCAGGATTTTCTTGCTTTCATCACTCTTCAGTCATATGCAGACAAAGAAGAAAAGGAAGAGAATCCATCCATCAGGCCTTCAGGACAAGTGAGATTCCAGCCTGTGGTGAGTGCTGAGCAGTGGACGGGACATGCGGGCAGGTACCACAGGGCACAATCAATCAGCTCCAGGTGTCTTTGCATTGGGATAGAGATTTCTGGTCCTGGGACAGGCACAACAGCCCTTGATTGCTATAGGAGCTAAGTAGGAATAGAGTCCAGAAAAGGGCTCACACTTCTCCAGCTGGATAGGACCTACAACTGCCTGCTGTGGAGCTGGCTCCCACCTGTCTGTATTTCCTTCCACAGCATCAGAGTTCCTGCTGCTCTCCATTGCCACATCCCTGTCCTGGGTTTTGCTGGTACTTGTGTGACACTGCCTCGAAGTTCTCATGAGGGTAAAGAGCTGAGGCGTCAGTTCTCAGGGATGTCCTGTGCAGGCAGCAGGTGCCATGAAAGGACCGTGATTTTGAATGGTTTGGGATGTTTGTATTACTTGTTTTGCATTGCCTCACTTGCGGGAAACCTTGTGATTGGTTTTCCTCCCTGGTTAATGCCTAGTGGGAAAATTCCTTTCCTGCTGAGCTGTTGCTCTGCCCTGCAAACCCTCCACCACCATGGATGTGGGGACAGGAGAGGAGGAGGGGGTCTTTGTGAACTGCAGGCATTCAAAACCACAGACCACAGAGTAACCTCCTCAGGTCAGAGCGGGTGGGTAGGTTTATACTGGGACTTGTTTCCTCTTTTAGTTTTACTGGTTTCCTTCAGCAATCATTAGGGCTTAACTAAGCTTTTCTGGCTTCCCCTTGTGCTTCTAAAGTTCTTTTGTTCCCAGGGGAAGTGAAGCTGTAAGGATCCCAAGCTTTCCATTCAAATAATTTTATATACCTGAAATCCTTGGTCTGGGCTTAAAGTTCAACTCATCACTGACCATTTGCTCCATGCAATGAGGGGAAAAGAACACAAGGCAAAGCTGGTATCTTCTGAAGCTGAAATATCTTTTTATTTGCTGATTCTTTTTCTTCAGGTCAGAATAGACTCACAGTGTTATGGTTTCAGCACTCACTTGTCACCCGTCCCACCCCAGCTCAGAAGGAGAGCACAAGCAAGCAGCTGTTATGAATACACTGAGCAAAGGAGAAGTCTAAATCCCTCTAAGGGATTTGGTGTAATAGCTTTTAGATGAAGGACTATCCTGCACCTGGAAATAAGTAGATAGATGGATAGATAGATAGATAGATTAGATAGAGAGATAATAAAAACATTTCTCCATGTGCACAGTCCTGACTTCAGAGGAACAAAGCAGAGTCTGAGCTGCTGGGAAGGGATGTGCTGCACAGCACTGCCATCACCCACCCTGTGACTGCCCTTCAGGTACAGCACTTTTCCTCCGAAGCCCCTCAGTCACCACACACAGCCCCCGATGGGATCTCCTCACCGCTGCCTGGGGTTCCACTTCACTGGCTACTGTAGAAAAATCACTCTTGCTGCAAATCCAACTCATTTTTCTTCTAAATTAGGCTGAACATTACTTACATAGCTCCCTGCAGTGAAGAAAGCGCTGACAGTGACAGCCTCTGATGCTCTGCAATGTTCAAGGCTTCAGGAGTTGCTACCAAGCATCACTATCAGACATGAATAATCCTGCTCTAAGCTCTGTCATGACAGAACAAGCCTTTCCTGGGTGCGTGCAAGCAGCACAGATGTCTGGCATCAAAATCTGCTTCAGAGCATCCACTGAATGCATTAAACAGAAAATGAACTGCGTTCGGCTGGATCTCAGTTCATCCTCCCAGACCAAGATTTAAGGAAAGGCCTCGAGTGACTATGCAAGCTGTAATAGAGGGGGATGAGAGAGTTGTTATCTGCCAGCAAATTGGCTGGATTTGGAGCATCCCTGATGCAAACAGAGTTAGGGCATTGATAGCAGTGTGCTCCACATCTTCCACCACTCTAAAAACATCAGCTCCTCCCAGCTCATTCATTTTGGGCTTCTGTCAAACTAAGAACAGGGACAGTCATGGAGACAACTGTCTGCAGAAGGAAGGAATCCTCCTCTTCTGGTCCCACTTTTCTGGGACTGGAAAATACTGGCTGTGTGCACCACAGGCTTCTGCAGTGACTGGTCAGGTGATAGGACCACCATGGCTCCACTTCTCCCACAGAAAAGCATGTAGCAGTTCTTCCTCTCTGCCACCCAGTCTGTGGGCTCGAGCTCAGAGAACCTTGCTATTCCCAGTCCTGCGATGGAAAGGTGAGCAGGAAAATGCTGGACAGCTGTGTGTCCCCACCTATGCACAGAGTGACTGCCCCTGCCTCTGTGTTGTCACTTCTCTGCCCCAGCCATCTCTGCCAAAGACTGGTAAAAAATGTCTGGGAGCTCTGGTATCACTTTCTGATCCCAAACACAGATATAAAACCCCATCAAACTTTAGGAGTGCTGAACTCCACTTCTGAAGTGCCTGGCACAGAGAGATTTGGGGCACAGGTATGCAAATGGCTTTAGGGTCTGTTATCAGTGAAGATGAGCTCATTTCTAATTAGAAATAAGCAGAACCCCAGCTGGAAGCTTGAAGGCACTTCCAGCAATCCTGCTTTGCTAACAACAGATCCAAAAGCAGTTCCTGTGGCTCCACTGACACACAGTGACTTGCTAAGTCAGAGTAACTCAGTTTTAACTCAAGTGTGCTCATACTGTTTTGTGTCCAGCAACCCACATGTGAGCACAGGATCCACATTTCTTGACTGTGTAATGCTTTGGAATGACATACTGTCCTGAAATATTCCTCAGGGCCACCCTGAACAAGCCTTGGCAGAGCACAGGAAAAGTTCCTTTTCACCTGCTTAATCTTAGCAGGTTGCATCTCTTGGTGGAAAAGACACGGGATAAAATCTTCAGCAAATCTGCCTGACTACATCCATGAAGTGGCTGGAGAAGTAAGTAGCTCTTACAGATAAAAGTAAATCCTTGGGAAGTTTCTCTTCAAGGAAAAAATGTTCACTTTTTCCCCCACCATCAGAGTGTTCATATAAACCTATAACCAGTTCAGGCTGTTTCTCCCTCTGGGAGATTTCAAGTGATTTGATTCAGCTTTCTAACATTGTTCAAGGTAGACTTCATCTCCCCTAGCACTCATCAAAGCTGCTAATAGATACTTCAGAACTCATAAAGAGATGACCAAATCTTGGGCATTGGGGACTCTGGCTCATTTATCTTCCACAGGCAGAATCAGATCTGATTTTTTGCAGTGCCTGCTCAGATGCTAATGCAGTGCATGGTCCCTGGCTCCTCATGGAAGCTTGCCTTGCAGTAACAGTCTGCTGTGAAAACACAAAGAAGGCAACACAGACTTCATATGGCTTCTACATTTAACTACAGGCAGATGGAGAAAACTCTGGAGGGGAAAAAAGAATAAGGAAAAAAAGAGTTTTACTTAGAATTTGGTTACTAGGAGTGGGGAAGAGGAGATATATAAACCAAAACCAACTCAAAAGTTTTAAACACAAGCCTCCTAATTTGTGCAGTTAGGAGTAGAGAAGTTGTGAAGCCCAGATTTCACGTGCTCTATGAAGAGCTTTGGAGGTCTCAGGATCTTAGTTAACACAGAGCAAGTGGATCCATGACATTTTCAATAAAATCAGAGTACTTTATTTAGATCAGATCCCACGAATTACAGTGAATTTTTCCTCATTTTACAATGAGAATCTAATTATTATGCTGCTACTGATATAATGCAATAAGTAGATTCAGGTCCAGATATACAAGAGAAGTTGTGTTGGTGGAGTGACATTTATGTAGTACCTGAAACACCTGCACGTATTAAGGACAACTTCATGACTAACTAGCAAGAAATGACATTTAACAGTTCTTTTTGTCAAAATGACTGTTTTAATATAAAAAAAATTCCCATTGAAGACAAAGATGTGCAAACCTACTCTGCAAGGATTATCATTAGAACTTGCTTTTTTTTCCTTTTTGGGGGAGTTTAAGCTCAGTTTCCCTTGATATGACTTTTCAGACTGCAGTTACTGTTGCTGTACTGTAACCTGGGTTTGACTGCAGTCCTAACAGATAGTCATAGATAATAATTATAACCCCCCCAACTTTTTGACTCTATCTGGAGTCTATCTATATGGCAAGCAGTCTCATTTGTTTTCAATATGACACTCCAAAGTGCAGGTATTCAGTTAGTACAGAAGAGACTCTCATTGTAGGAGTTCCGGGTTGGTTTTGTTGTTTGCTGGATGCTGTGGGTGAGTAGGAATTCCCTGTTCCTCAAGGCCACAGCCTCAGTTCACTGTCTGGGACTGTGGGTAACATGGGAGTAAGAATACAAAGCCCAGTCTAGCAGCTCCCCTGATGCAGTTATCATAATCCACAGGCAATGCTGCTCCCTTCTTTGCCGGAGGAGCCTTGGGATCAGATCATGTCCTGCATGGTGCCGTGGGGTAGGGAGGAGTAGGGGTGCTTTAGCTACCCTGAGAAATCCAAAAGAGCGTTTAACTGCATCAAGCCACATAATTAGAAAAGCCTTTCTGCCTTCTCCTAGCATTAGAATACTAAAAATCAGCCACCAAAGCTGCTTCTTCAACAGAAGGTAAAGACATGCCCCCTTTGGAGGACAGGTCACCTTAAGCTCGGTGCCTGTGACGGGTGGCGGGTCATCCTCTGGGGACACGTGTCTCCTTCCCCCATGCCAGGGGCAGCCCAGCCTGTGGGCACTGGCACAGACAGCTCACCCTCGCTGAGATGGATTCCACCCTCACTGTCAGGTCGTCAGTTCGCTGTTTTTATTATGACTTGAATTGACATATTTCATTACATGCGATCACCCTCTGCCCCGCCGTGCGCTCATCACACGTGTCAGCTCTGCTTTTCCAATCTGCTGCTTGATTAGCCTTTGTTAACAGCAGCACCCCCATGATACACATGGAGCCATGTACCTTTTGCTCGTGTGCTGGAGGACACCATTGCCAAGAGGCTCCCAGATAAAAATAGTCAGAGCCAGAGCAAGGCCCAAGGACATCAGAAAATCCAGCTCTGTTCCCAGCTCTGTTCCCAGCTCTGTTCCCAGCTCTGTTCCCAGCTCTGCTCCTGACCTGCAGCAGGGACACAGCCCAGCATCTTCTCACTCACCCTGGGTGCCTGCAAATTCTCTCCACTCTTTCTCTCTGGAGTTCAGCAGCTCATCAGCCATCACCTTGTGCTGTGTGCTTGTGCCTATTATAGGGGCTGTCATCTTGGTACAGTCCTTTAGGGGAGAAATCACTCTCAAGCTCCTGTTGGTAACAAAAGTAGTGGTAAGTGGGAGCAGTTGGCTGGAGGAATGACAAAATTAGAGAGTTATTATACCATAATCCCCAGTATTGGGAGAGATTATAGATGCCACACAGGCTCTTGCAATGGGAAGCTAAGCAAGGGCAGCCAGCAGAATCCATTTATGAAGAGTAGGTCATCCTCAGCAAATATGATTAACTCCTTGGAGTGGAGGTGACGATGAGAGCTGACAGGGCTGAAGCAGCAGACATAATTGACTTGGACTTCCACAAGGCTTTTTTTTTTCCTCCATACAATACTGCATAAAAGACTTAGGGTTAATAAGTCTAGCATTGATAGTGAAATTCTCAATTGGCTGCAAAAAAGAATGGCTCAGTAACCGAGGTTAGACAAGTTGGAAAGTGGTGATAAATGGATACAGATGGGGTAACGGTGAGAGGTGAGAAGTGGAGTGCCTCTGGGAGCAGAGGTGGGGGCTTGTTCATGCATCAGTGACCCACCCGAGAGGGGGATGGAAAGTGAAGTGTGCACGTTGTCAGAAGACACAGAACTGTGAGGGAAGTAGAGGGAGACCACATGTGAGGAGACAGAGTTAAAGACAGGCAGGATAACAGACATCCCTGCACAATGCAGACTGGAGAAATTGCAAGAACAGCTCAGAGTGTAAAGAGCTGGGGAAAGAAGGGGTGGGATTGTTTTTCTGCAAAATGGTGATTAAGAATAGGGTGTGAGGTGATAACAGAAAAATCCTCCATGGGTAAAGGAGGTACATCCTTCAGGGGTAGAATGAAGCTGTGACTGAGGGTGCTGAGCACTAGCACTGCAATCCAATAGTGCAAACCCAACTTCACTCAAAATTTTCTCTTTTATTCTATGAACAACTTATCCATTAACTGGTGTGTCCATTAACTGATCAACATTTTAATCTGTCTACCTATTACACAACCCTTGCCAGTTCAAAAGCTGAGAACCCCAAAGTTTTAGATTATTTCATCCTTGTATTCAGCCCTTTAGCATTAAAGAAGTATTATCTCCATTTTACAAAGATCAGAAAGCATAAAGTTATTAAATTTAGTTACCAGCTGTCATAATTCTGTCACAAATCCTGCAATACTTTGAGATTTTCTTTTCCATTTCTGATGGTCAAGGAAGATTCATGATAATCAAATGTTTTTATTCCGTTAGTCCATATACAATTTCAGAGTCCGGGCCTTTGGAGCACCTCTCCAAACAGCCAAGTGAGCACAGTATGGTCTCTGTAATACTTTGTTTTACTGTGCAAACAGAAGGTTGCTTACATGAATGTTTGCAGAAAGCAAGTGTCACTGAGGCAAACACGTGGCCTCTCCCAGTTAAATGCTTTTTGCAATATTTGCCCAGCTGTAGTGATTTTTCAGCTTGTGGTTGGAAAAGTGACCTCTGGTTTGACCTTAGGAGGCAGGTCCTCAAGCCACCCGCTGCAGCAAACTCTGCTTCTCAGCAGAGGAAAATGATCTGACACACGCCAAAGTTACAGATTTTACAGTAAAGAGTCTCTGCCTGTGCACCGGGAACAAGAGCTAAATCGGAGAGCTCTAAAAATGCAAACATCTAATCCTGGATTCGGTCAAAGCAAGACTTTCAGTAACTTAACACGGACAAAAAACCATCAAACATCCTTGACTATTGCCAAAGTGAGTTGTTGAGTTATTTGCACTGGTGGAGGAAATTTCCTGGAACACCAAGATCCCACCCTACCAATGGGAAAAACTCCCATTGACTCCAGCAGAGCAGAGCTGGTCTGGAGCTGAACACTTCTGAAATTCCACCTCAACACCTATAACTGGAAAATAAGTGCAGATAGGAACCTACGCATTTCCTAAGGCAAGAGCTTAAATTCTAACAGAAGACAAAAGCAACATATGAAATATCATCCTTATCAAAAAGAGAAGCAGAATATATGGAGAGTGGCAGTGTTGAGGACCAGACTAGCATGCATACAGCTAAGAGCACATTTTACTAGTGCAAACCTCTTTCTAACTGCAAATAATTAACAGTATTAAAAACATCCAGCTCTAAACAAACACTGCTTAAAATGCTCCAAATCCCCAAATTCAGCATAGCCCTTGAAGCTCATGTTGAACATTTAGCAAGACACGCTAATGGCCCACAAGCACTTGCTCTGGCAATTTCCTCAGCTGGGGTCACAGTGCCAAACTGTGATGCCTCTGTGCCACTCCTTGCTTGGAGTTGGGATTAGATTGGGTGGATAAAAAAAAAGAACCATACTGCTTTCCTTAATCTTGTTTTCCTTAAAAGCGGAAGCCACTTCACCTATGTCATGTGTACCTTGTAATTATCCTTTGTCTGTTTTGGAGTTGTGCATTTAAGTGTTTTTTTCTGCTCTTTTGTCACAACAGTCTGCTGCTTGTGATCATTGTTATTTAAGGAGAAAGATTTAAGGAGAAAGGAAAAGGATTTTTTTTCTTCCTTTGCTGTGCATTTGGAGATGGAAAATATTTCTTCTTTTTTTTTCTTTTTTTAATACTTCCCATCTTAAAAAGCCTCCCTGAACTCTTGTTTTATGGACATACAAAAAGCATAATTTTCTTTGTGTAACCTGACACATCCCAGCGGCAGCACAGCGCTTGATTATTTGATGAGACAGCATTGTGGATCACATGCACAATGGCCCCCGAGAAAATTACACCCTCCCAGGCTTCAGTGAGAATCTCTTTGATGACAAAAGAGTTATTATTATGAGTATTATGCAGACAGGTCAAGCTCTTAATAATTTCAGGAGTTGTTCCTTTATCATTTCTTGATTGTTTGGGCAGTAACTTCCAGTCCAAGGAGCAGAGATTGGTTTTAGCAAATCGTTAAAAGCATTTGCTTGACTCTAAACATAAGGAACAACAGTTGAATTAATGGGACCACTCATGTACTGCACATTAAAGATGTGCTTTTATAATTTTATTAACTCCTCTTAATGAAGTTTAAAATATAGATAGACAGATATATTTGTAAGTGTGCTGAAATCGTGCTCTTTCTCTTCTCTGTCAGAGCAGTAGCCTTCATTAACTCAGCACTCTGCAGCCTGGCTAACTAGGGCAGGACTTGCAGTAACTAGTATAGCAAGTTGAATTATTCATTATGAACTTTTTCTTATGGAGGAATGTATCTTCTTGGTTTTTCTACTCAGAGATTTTACATGAACATATCATGATTCCTTTTTTTTATGATTTCACCATTCTTGAGGATTTCTTCAGCAAGGAAATGGTGCAAACAAATTATGCCCAGTTGGTCACCACAGAGCCACAGCAGGACTCTGCTCAAGAGCTCTTGACTGAAACGTGTGAGTGGTCACCAAAGTTATATGAGTTCTCTATTTATTAGACTGGCTGAACAAAACATGGAACAAAGACAATTTTAATGCTAAGAATTCCTCTGATTTGCCCTTCAAAAGGAACTTTTGTCTTTTCAAGATTTCCCAACTTACTCAAAATGTTCTTGCTTATCCCCAGTATTTTGCCTGCTTCTACCTCTAATGGCACAGTATTCCTTTGGTCTTAACAGCCCATTCCTAGCAAAAACTTTCTGAGACTCACTGCCAGGCTTAATAAGGCTCCCAGTGGGAAGAAATTGAGATCAACAAGGGATATCTCTGTGCTTATTATCATGTTGAATCTAAGTGGTGTCATTCCTCAGAATTCATTAGTTTAACAACATTCCCAAAATATACTTGGCAAGTTGTAAATGTATCCTTTCGATTAAATTACTCGAAAGTTATAGATTTTCTTTTCTTTGTGTATACTTTTACTGAAAACTCACCCGACTTACAGATTGCTGTGAAAGTTTATTCTTTATTGGAATTAGCACGAGAAGCACTGGGAGTATTTTTAGCAATGTGCTTTTGATTAACAGATCGTATTTTCAATGTTGTTAACAGGGGATTTTTAAGTGCAAGATTTCTTCTCGTAGAGGGTCCCACTCCGAAGTTGCTGCATCAGCAGTCCCTGCAGGAGAGCACAGTGCAGCAGAACAGAAGGGGTGACTGTCCATCAGCAGATCCCAGAGCAGAGAGCTTGGGCAAAGAAAGCCCAGATGGGGAGAAAAGAGACCCAGGAACCGGCAGCCAGTTCAGCCACTTGTGGAATATGGGATCATAAAGACCCTCAGGTACAAATGGAACAAGAGGTACTGCTGAAAGTGGCTCTTTACCTGCAGCACACCACATTCCCACAACTATCCTTCTCAATCTAACACAAGTGAACAAAGCCTGATGCTTGTGGCAGCCACATACTGCAGAAGAGAGGGCAGAGGTCTAACCATGGTCCTTCTGAAACAAGGAACAAATCCCCTTCAGCACCAGGGCACAGCCAACAGGCAGCCAGGGAGGAGGAGAAATTCTGCATTCCAGGTGAGGAGGGAAATGCTACAGGCCAGGTTTTGGAGAAGCTGAAAGGCCTCAGCACTGGATGGTGCTTTCTCCTGCCTTAAACAAGAAAACAGTCACAGCATAGAGTCCTTCCATGAGCCTCCCTGGAAAGATGAGTTATGACAGAGAAGACACGGGACACATTTGTTTCCAGCTGTGTCTTGACTACAGATGTCTCTCAGGAAAGGTATTAGCCTGTCCAAGGAAATCTGTGGTGTCTGCTAAGCCCACGGCAGCTTGACACCTGCAAGGAACATCGCAAAGAAGATAACAGTGAGCGTTTGGCAACTAAGGATTTGCTTGAGCCAGCATGTCTGCTATTTGTAATTCATAGGCTTGGCAGAATGATCTGGGATTTTTCAGTGGTTTTCTCTCAACCCACAAAATAGATCTCATTTTAAACCAGGCATTTTTCTGATCTGTTTTTAGCTTTGATATTATGGTCAGAAAGGGAAATCCCCAAAGATGTATTGGTGGTTGAGGTACAACATCCTGAGTCTGAGAGATATAGAAATATCTTGAATATTCTCTCCCATCATTCGAGGTGAGTAATTTCATTCTGGTTATCTGCACAATCCTGCAAAACAGCACAGATGTTTCGTAACAGCAACGCTCAGTGAACTCGCACAATCTCTCTCCCAGCCACCTTTCTATTCAGAAGCTGAGTATTTGTTTTCCTCTCCAGTGCTCTGCCTGGGCAGCAGATTAATCCTGGCCATACAAAATGGTGCCTGATAGAGCAATATAAAATAAACAATTTGCAACAGATCCTGAGCTGTGTTCCATCAACCGCAGAAGCACAGGGGACAGGGAGGCAGCTTAGGTGGAGAAGGGGCTCATTTGTCATTGAGTCCCTGGCTGGTGACCTGCTGGTACACCTGGACTGAAGAGATTGGAAGGTCATAAGAAATGGAGAGGCTAATGGGGACAGAAAGCCAGACATGCATGCTTATTTGCTGTCACACTATGTGGACATGCAGTAGGGAAAGGGATAATCCAACAAGTGGGGCCAGGTTGTACCACACAATTTTGGATGCTGAAAGACTGAACTTTTCCATCATAGTTACTATTTGAGTGTGAGCAATGTAAAGTGCTAGTTGTTTTCTTCCCCTTCCCACTATAAAACCTGAGATTTTGCAAGCCAAGCAGTGCTGAGTTATTCAAGATGTGGAGCTGAATTAAAATATTCAGGAAAGACTAGGTAGAATCTCATGTGAGAATGGAACTAGCCCTCAGGACTTTAAAACTTTAGTTCACTATGACTGTCATTGCATAAAATTTACTAGACAGCAAAGGACAAAGCGTTATGACAAAGTGACATTTGCAAAGTGAACACATCTACTGCCAGGTGGGGAACTGGGTGAATGAACAAAGATGCCAGAAGATGTATTTTCCTTTTCCTTCAGGAAGTTGTGTTGTTCGGTAGTTGTGCCAGGATAGTGTTGCTTTTTCTTCCCCTACAAAAACAGCCCATAAAGACACAAAAACCAAAGGTATTCAATGATCCCAAACATTCTGACCGAGGGCCCAAGCTGATCTCCACTTGTTTGACAGCACCCTCCAGCCATTTGAAACCATCTGATTTTTCAGCTCCATGGTGAAAATCAGAGCTGCAGTAGGAGAAGCATGTCCAAACGAGGCTAGAGTTAACTGGGCCAGGAATTATGGAAAGCTGTGAAAAATGAGCAAAAGGAAGCAGACCTTCACTGTAGTACTCGTCATAAAAAAGGCAAAATAGAAACAGACAGAAGAAAAACACATGCACAGGGTATTAGACCAGAGTTGCCACTGCTCCTGGGACATCTGAGGGCAGTAACTCACCTCTCCAGGGCAAGCACCCACTGTCCACAGGCTCTGCATTTGTACAATTGAGACAGAAGAGACTTGTAAGGGCATTTTTGGCTTCAGTACACCTGAACTTTGTTCTTCACTGTCATTTCTTTCCCCAAGATTGGAGAAATCTGCCTGGGAAATTCTGAGACAAATGCTAGCTGCTGTTAGTCTATTGTTTATTGAATGATACCAAATGCCACTAAATTAAAAGACTGCTCCTCTGCAGCCCTATTTCAAGTACTTTTGTTACCTCATAAACAAAACTGACAAAGCCACTTTACTTTCTTCAGGCACAAAAGGACATTTTGAAGTAAACCCCACTAAAACAAACTTGGTCATATTTCATTAAAATTGGCACGGGCAGGAATTTTCATGCTTTAGCTGCTGCTCTCCAAAGAGCTTCAAAGAACTTCACAGAGCAACTTCTCCAGCACTTCCTCATCCGAGCAGTCCTGCTGGACTCTTGGAAGTCTCTGCCTCTCCTTTCATGAGCAAGGTTGGCTTCATCAAGACCTAATGACCAAGCCCTGGGAGACGCTGAATACCTGCAGCCCAACATCTCTGCAAGATCTCATTATGCCTTTCAACAGCGCTGAGACAAAGGGAATGCCCCATTACACAGATGGATAAACTGAGTCATCGGCCTTTTAACACGACTTGCCCAAATACTTGAAGCATTGGCTAAATCTCACGCACCTCATCCAGGCAATTAGTGCCCTCATGGTGAGCGGGTCTGGGTAAATTACTGAGAAGAGAAAGATGTGGCACTGAATAAAAGGCTGTGTGCACACTGTACGCCGTGACTGAACTGCAGATTAGATCTACTTAAACTAACTTTAAAATGAGCTAATACAGATATTAGCAACAGATTGGCAGGTTTAATCTGCTGGGCTGAGCTGTGGGGGCCAGCTGAAATGCCTGGATCTGCTGGTGGAAGCAGGGATGCCTCCCTGCCCTCCCTCCTCTAACCACCAAACACTCTGCTGCCCGCTACAAATTAGTTTATAACTGAGGAAGAGTTCCCACATCAGATGCAGCCTGATAGCACAGGGAGGGTAGGAGCAGACATAACCTGGAAGGACCTGTTCCCCAGTCAAAGATTGTCTCGAGATTTGCACTGGGGCAGGGCTCCTCCCAAAACTCCACAGTCCTTTGCCAGCTGCCAGGAAGAGGCAAACCCAGCTTTGAGGCAGTGGACAAAGGCATCTCCTCCATGCTGTGCTCATGCTGGGCACTTCCACCTTCCTGTCCACCTTCCCACCCTTCCCAGCACGCAGCTCAGCCCCACATCTTGGCAGCCCTCTGGAAAACCCAAAGTATGTGGTGAAAGCCTGAGTAAATCTGGTTAATTTAATTACTTCTGGGAGATGGATATCTCTGGCTGTGGAGCCACATTAGTAAGCCTGATGTCAGCCCCTCCTGCGGCACACGCAGGTTGGGGCAGGAGGAGGTGCAGGGGTGCAGCCAGCGGGGCTGGAGGCTGCAGGAGGGATGCATGACAATGTACAGCTTCTGCCATCTGCCAAGGGGCAGGAACCAGGTTGGAAGCGCAGATTTCAAGGCACAGACCTGGACTTCTCTGTCTCATGCGTAACTTTGGGGTGGGGCTGGATTGGAAACACGGCATGGGTCTCCTTTAGCACGGTTTGCAAAATGATTCCATTGCCATGGCTCCAAAAGCTCCTCATTGCTTCCAGCACAGCAGAGAGGCTCAAACAGCAAACAAGACATGATGCTTATTCAGGCCTCAGGAAACCTTGGGCGTGAGTCCAGACCGAGCTGGGTCTTTGTTTAACCTGCACGTATGTACTGCAGCCTCCTGAAAGCAGCTGTGCCTTCCCCACTGCTGGCTGCTGTGTCATCTCAGGAGCCACATTAGGCACCCTGCTCCCTCCCAGTCCTCGGGCAGCAAGGCCAGGGACACCTCTGCCACCTTTCCTGTCTCACAAACCTCTGCCATGCCTTGTAGATAACTCCTCTCTTTCCTTCTGCTCCTGTACAACCACTTCACTTCAAAAAACCCTCCTTATTCTCCGTGCTGAGGACATGAATTCCTGCTGTTTCCATCAGGAGTTGTGTACCAAGGATATCTGCAGGTCTGAGAGAGTATGTCTGAGCTCCAGGGGCTAGTGCATAAAAACCAAGAATTTCCTATAGAGTCTTAAACCCAAATCATATTTCATTCAAAGCAGCTAATTTGCTTCATATAATCCAAGTTCTGGAGCAGCCCTTATAAATGGAAGTGATACCCTCCTGATACTCTCAGCAGAAGCATTTTCTTCTTATCTCTTTCTACACCCAAAGATTTTCTGGCATCCATGTAAAGGTTAAATCTAGCCTGAAAGCATATGCCTTTCCTCTTTGAGTTTGATTAACTATGGCTGAAATGATAATGTGAACTGGAAGCTCTGATGACTGGAGTGGTATCAGACAGACAGACAAGCAGGGGGAGAAATGAGTCTTTTTAAGTTTTTGAAGTAGTTCTGAATGAGGTCTAAATTGCACCAAATAATGTGCTTAAATAAACTGCTAGCAAAGGAAACAGCTGTCAGAATATTATACTTCTGTGGATCCAAGTATATACCCTACAGTTATGGAACAGAAAATTGCCAAATGAAGATTTAAAGTGACAAGATCTGTGTGTGGCAGCAACAGCAGGTAAAACACAGGAGTCATTTAAGCTGCTTTAAATTTAAATGTCCCATGTACTGAGTATTGAAATTTTTTAGTAGCTGCCTTGTGAGTTTTCCTCTCCAAGCTTTGTTAACACAGCAAGTTTCAGACCACATCTGATGGTTTAAAGCAACACTTTTAAACAGTATTTCCTGCTCTAATAAAGCCTATCTTGGATTTACTGGCAGAATAGGAGCCGTTAAAAAAACACCTGAAAGGAACAAGGCATGAAAATAAATGTGTTATTTTCTAAGCCCCTCTCCTTGTTCCTTCTCCACATACAACTTTAAGACTCAGATGCTCTATTGACCAAGGGTGTGTGGGAAAGCTGGACCCACAATGTGAGTGACTCCTGCAGATATTGTTGTGCCAATGGCTTGACATAACAGACTCTTGAGTATTGGGGAACTTCAAGTAGGCAGCAATTGTCTCCAGACATTTCACATCAGGGCTGTTTAGTGTGTGCAAGTACAGAGCTTAAAGACCTCTCACTCCTTTCTGGATAATCATGAGCAGGTGGGTCACTGCTGCTTGCTTTTGCACTTCACCTCTGCTGCTTTGAAATCACTTTGCAAGCAAGAGCGTGACTCAAGCCCTTTGCAGGACAGCTTTTTAGTCTCCTCCCCTGCTTTGGGAAGCTTCCCAGCACAGGCAGGAATAACAGTTGAAGGCATAATCCTGGCATTTGCAGGTTACAATCATTTTGACCTTGGTGAAGAAGATGAGAAGGACTTGACCCTTTGGAGTTTCAGACATTGCAATCAATTGTAAGCATCTCACCAGAGCTTGTGTTTGCAGGAGGAGGAGTTGAGTCCCTGGGTGTTCTGCTGGGGTCACAGGGTACCCCAGTGAAGAGGTCCGAGCCTGGAAGCCCAGATCTAAATCTGACCCCCAGTTTAATCACAGCAGCCTCCCAGTGCTCCCTCCCTCTCTCACAGAACTCGGAAAACAACACACGCTAATTCAAAGTGAGCTCACCAAAGAAATGCAAATAGGAGAGTCTAAAACATTCAGACGAGTTTAAATGTCTTCTTAAACGTTTGGCCGAGTGAGGGCCACGAGTCTTTGGCTGCAGCCATGCAAGTCATGAGCATCAGCTCTGTTTTCACAGGGGTTGGCCTGAGAGGGTGAAGAAAGGGTTCAGGTTTTTAATAAGCTAAGAACATGAGGCAGCCTGCCCAGTCAGGCTATGAGATGAAACATTCAATCTGATCCATCCCTATGGTATCGTGGAGGCTGTATTTTTGGAAACTTCACTTTTTCACATTTCTATTTCTCATGGCTCTGCCTCTGGACCTCATTAATCTCTATAGTACTTGCAAGTGAACAATTGCCCTAATTCCATCTGGCTGGAGTACAAAAAAAAAAAGATTAAAATAAAAAAAAGGAAAAAAAGGTTGCTTTTTTCTTTCTTCTTCTCTTTCCGTCCTTATTCTGGAAATTCCTGGTGATTCTACTTAACAATGGATGCATGAAAAGCTTCCTTCTCAGGAGACAAAAATTAGGAATAAAACAGAAAGTGCCAATGGATGTAAATTAGAAATGAAGACAGTGATGGAAAAGGCTCATTTTTTTGTGGTAGACAGCCAGTCACGCATTCTTTACAGAAGCCAAAAGGCTGCTGCTGGAAGGATACAGCAGACTAAAGTTGGATAAACTCTGCAGTCAAAAGCTGAATGGGTTACTTTTAATAGGGTTCAGAAAGTAATTGAGAAGGAAGTAGTTTTCTGATCTAAACACATTTCTAAAGTCGCCAAAACAGGACCTTAACAGTCAGCTTTTCTGAAATAAAATATGCCATCCTACAACTCTGAAAAACAATGTAAAAGCAACACAAGGTACCCAAAGCACTCGAGGTTTCAGCTGGAATCAGCACCTCTGAATTGTCTCATCTAACCCGATTTTGCCAGGGACTGTTAATGTCTAGAACTGACCTGTGTCAAGGGCCTTTTAAAACATTTGTTTATCAGGTTTGGGATTTGTTTTTCTTTCATTCAGAAAAGCTCTCCTCATTCTTATTTCTCATATCCACAGAGTACTACACTATTCCACTGCTGCTTATTTTGGTACCTCAGCACTGGGGACTTCAGGGCAGCATTTGGCCCTGGGCTGCTGCTGGGAGCTGGGGTCTTTGCCCTGCTGCTGCAGCTGAAAACCTCTTGTTTGTGGTACAAATCATTATCTGAACTCAACTTTATGTTTTAAGACAGTTTCAGTTCTGGATTGTGAAGCAAAATATAGAATTTGTGAGAAAAGTTGTTCGTAGTAGCAGCTGAAACCTGCACATACCCAGGGAAGAGAAATTCAGCTTGCAGGTACTGTAGCCTACACATTGTCCAGCTCCACTGACTTATTAAATGAATCCTGATTTACAGGCAGGTAATTAAGAGTAGATCTGCTGAGCAAGAGAGCAGCGTTTCTGCAGCTCCCCTTTGCCAGCTGGATCTCACATCGGAGCACGGCGCTGGCACTGGGGCTGAGCCAGCCCTGCCGGCTCCTCCACTCCCACAGCTGCCCTTCTCTTCTCTGCTTGGCTTCGGGGTTCTCCACCTCCCTTCAGCAGAGCAACTCTTCTGCCACCAGCTCTGAGCTTGCAGGAGAGGTTTGGGGTTCCTTTTTCTTTCTTTTTTTTGGCGAGAAATGTTTGTAAATGTAATAAATCTTAAGACATGGCTTTGCTGAAGGGCTGACATACAGGATTCTTTCCTAATTCTCTCAAGCCTCCATTAATCCTGATTAATACCATTAGCATGGCTTATGAGCTGGGGAAAGAGCATGGAATGAATGCATTCTGGTTTGTCAAACAACTACCTGTTTCACATTCCTGCAAATCAAGCAGGAATGGACATCCATGGCCAAAGTGTTTAAAAGTGGGCACCTCTGCCCTATGGACCACATGTTCCTAAGGCAGTTTTAAATAAGCTGAGTCAGTGGCTGCTTTTCTGAAAGCTCCATTGGAGAAACTAACTAAACCCCTCCTTCCCATGGCACTACTTTAGAGCAATTAAACTTGACCTCAAGTTCAGTAGCCAGTCTCAGCTTAGCTCCTTCTGCAATTCCTAAATGACCAGGAAGGTACCACGTGCTGCTCCCTGCTCCTGTGATATCCGTGAGCACTGGCTGAGGTCTGATCAGCTCTCTGGGCAGAGCCTGAGTGTTTGGGAGGCTCTGCAGCCTGTCTTCATGAAGACTGAAAGGTGGGGAAATTATCTGGGAGAGAGTATGTTATAGTGGTTTTCACGTTCAGGTCCCAGTTTAGGTCCCTGCAGGTTGTAAGCTGTTGCAGCCTGCATTTCCCCGTCAGCAAAGCATTTCAGCACATGCACACTGCTATTCAGCTGATTGGCATTGCTGACTGTGGGACTTACAAAGCTGTAGCTCCACACTGGTGATACAGACAGGAGCTCTATTAAAAAGTCTGCTCCATATATGTGAGTTGAAAGGTGTGAGGGGCAGAAACCCTCTTGCTTTGGGTGATGATGTACAACATTAGAGGCTGCACTTAAAATTTCAGTAAAAAGTAACTGTCAGCCCTGGACAGTGTTTAAAGCCTTTAGTAATTCACATCCTGGTCATTCACAGCCACATCAGGCACTGCTTGGGTCTGTATGTTCATAGTTTGTAGTGATTTGGTTTGTGCCATGTCTAGGGAGCCAGAAAGTTGCATTGCCAAATGTACGGCATTTACTGAGTGTTTTGTACAGTTCATCTGCTTCTTTTACTTGCTGGAAATGGTAATCACCTTCTTGTATCCCACACACTCAAACTCACATCGATATGAATTTGGAAAATACTGTATTAAATGATTTATTCCAGCTTTATCCATTTCCTAATAATGTAATGAATTATTGATGGGCACTAGGAAAAAGTAAAAGAAGCAGAACAGTATTTCAACAGAGGCAGTTATTTAAAAAAGTGAAGTGGAAGGAAAGTGTTTTCCATGCCATCAGATTTTGTACTTTGAAATATTTTCCTATTCAAAACTAGGACGACAATATAAAAACAACTCTCTTCAAGTACTTTTACAAACAGAAGTCTGCCCTAATACAGGATCTGGCCAATGGACATGTAAAGTCTTCTACTGAAAATGAAAGGCAATTCTGAAAATGCAAAGAATCACTTTGGAACAATATTCAGATTATTTTTATTTAAAAATTGAGACATAATGGAGGTTTTGGCAATTAAAGCAAATCCTTGGGAAACACCTAAAAATTAAAAATTTAAACTCAAATTCACCCTTTCACTCAGACAAGGTTGATTTTAATGAATCAACCTCTCCTGTGCCAAGTATAATGACACTTCATTCCTGACTCCACTTCCAAGGGCCACTCTGTGAAAAGATAAGAAGGAAGCCAAGAAGCCAAACTGCTCCTCTTCTTGGGGAAGGAAAACAAGCAAAATTGTTTAACAATTGTTACACCAATTGCTAAGGCTCTGCTGATACTAACACTTAGCAGAATGTGGGGGTAAAGATGAGACCAGACCTTCCTTGTAGCAATTTGTTAAACCCCAAGAAAAGCAGCAAAGGCTGTGTTAGAATTCTGGGAACATTTGTGCCCTTGGTGCTGCAGAAACAAAGCAAAGAAAAAAGCACCCCCCCAAATAAAAACAACTGCACAGAGGATGACTTAACAGAAAAAAACCCCAAAATCTCCACAGAGGAGGACTCTAAAAATATGCTCAATTATCTGCAACACAGTGACAGCAATTGATTCAATTTGAGCATTATGGTTTTATTATTTCTCTCTCTGTCAGTGGGATGCATACTGTGAACAACAATCTCCGTGGTTTTTTGACAAAGTAGAAAATTCACAATGGGAAAGAAGAAAGGTAACAAAACCCTGAAGATGTCTTCTTCCTCCCTTTTAAAGGACTGGTAATGAGAAGGAAACTGGTTATAGTCAGAGCTGCCAGGCTATCAGATGGAATGAGATTTGAAGGGGAAAAAAATTAATGGCATGCTAAATATGTTGTTGAAATGCACTGGGAATAGCTTCACGTTAGGAGGAAAACAGCTTAAAATCGTGTAAAATGGAGGTCAGGCGTGAGAAGGAATGTGTCTGAAATGAATTGTATGCATGCTAAAAGCTGCCCACAAATTCTAAATACACACATGGAGAACTGCACAATAATCTGGTCAAACAAGGTTTTCAGAGGGGCAATTATCCACATCCGCAGTTATTTTGGGGTACACTGCATATTTTTGACTTATCACAATCTTGCATTCAGTGACATAAACAAATATGAGGATGTGGGTCACTACAATTTTTTGCAAAAAAGCAAGAATGCGATAGGAGTAGTCTTGAATTGCTCTGTTAAAAATGCTGAATACTTTTATCAATTTCAATTATAGTGGCCAATTTCCTTTTATCTCTGCTCTCCGAGGGAATAAGCTTTGCACACTCATGCTCTGGGCATGTGCATAAACACACCAAACTTTTGAAAGAGTTGGCTAATTTTAACTGTATTTGGCAGAGGAGCCGTTCTCAAAGTTGTGAAGGTCCTAAAGGCTTTCGGAGGAAAGGGAAAGGCTGCACCAAGCACTGATACCTTAGTGCTGAATTCTCATGGAATCTCAATGTGGAGGCATGAACACATAAAATTAAATCAGTTTCCCAAAGTTCATTAAATTACTTGCTTGACCACTGCCATAAATTATAACAACAACAACAACAAATCACATTTAAAGCAACAAAGTTGGAAGCCTCCTTTTTAACCAAGTCGCCATCAAATTTTCAAATACTAATTTATAGTAATTGATCTCTGGGATGCCAACAGAGGCTACTTCAAGTGTAGTATCACAGCACAATCATCTTACATGGGAAGCTTGGAAAACCAGCCTCTGAATACCCAGTCCTTGAAAGAACAAAGTTACAAACACATCTCCAGCTGAAATCCCTTATAAGTTTCTGAATGGTGCAGGCTCTCACTGTACAGTGAATCAAATAATAAAGGACATTCAGGGGGAAGAGCAACTGAAGGAGTGGTCCGGGGAAGAGGAATCTCTCTTGCACCACCATGAATGTGTGTTCAGGGACTGAGGCAAAGACCAAATAGCAGAGAGAATTTCGAGGTGTAAATTTTAATTAGCTGGAGAAAGAGCCTTAGCAGTGTTGCTCTAGGAGAAACTCCTGTCACCACAGAAACTGAGAAGTAGTACTGGAACCCAGCAGGCCCAGGAAAATGGCATTTTGAAATCACAGCCTCTGAGAACTTGACTTCTAGGAACAGGGAAATAAAAAAACAGCTGATGAAAGAACCAGGAATGGTATTTGATTTCTAAGCTATGGGAAAGAAATCTGATGTAAAAATTTGTTTTCCATAAATTTGATCCTAGTGCTGTTAGAATCCAAAGGCTGTTGGGACACTAGATGATTTTAGAGAATATTCTGATGGCCTCCCATCTAAGGGAAGAAAATGAAAAATATTTAAGGCATTTCCACGAAAAGTTTCAGATTGGCATTACCAAAAAAAAAGACTTTCCATATAAAAAATGCCTCCATCTTTAGTATTTCTTATATACTCAGCAGGTTAACAAGGTGGAGAGCTAAGAAATTTTTATTTAAGAGAGGGTCTTTTAGAAAAGCAGGTTCTGTGCAGCCTGAAGTTTTCCCAAGTCAAAAATCTACTTTCCTTAATCTAAAGGGTTAATGCACTGGTCTCTACACAGTGTTGTAAAATGTCTGGGCCAGCTGGAGTGCTCACTACATAGTCCATAGCCTCAGACAAGCCTGTTCTCTTTAAATTGTATTTACATGGATTTTCTTTCTGGTTTTCTATTTGTTACACTGTGTTAAATAAATCTGGCTTTATTCAAGATAATTTGGATTTATTGATTATTACTGGGGACAATTACTCTGAGTGATGTCCCAGGGGAAGAAAATGAACCTCTGGTGAGGGGCACGGCGGTTAAGGAACTGTCACACTCGGTTAAAGGCACAGGAGCTCTCTCATAGAGAAATAAAAGGATATTCTGGCCGTGCTCACTGCACAGACCATCTAACTGGTGATTAAAACATACACCATGTACTCAGCAGCTCATAAGGGATTTTTCATTTCTATAGCACTGCATTAGAGGCCATCTGGAGTCACTCCTGTGTCCAACCTGCTCTGTGTTCAAATCCACCACTGAGGCACAACCACCAGGGTCCCAGGTGCTAAATGCCAAAAACTGAACCAACTTCAGAATTTTCAGCTAGATGCACATCCAGATGATGTCTTTGTGGCCCGTAGATGTCCGCTATGATGGAAAAATACCAATCCTTAAGCCCTTTTGCCTTTATATGACATACTGCCTCTTGTACTTTGTACAGAAAAGACAAATAGGGCTAAAGAGAAGAACATCTTAAAATTGTTTGAACTTCTTTAAAAGGCAATGATAAAATTCCCTTTGACACAAGGAAAGTAACCTTGACACAAAAGCAAACAAAGCAATGTAGTCCAAGTCCTCCGAGTCTCAGTTTTTGATTTAAAAAGTTCATTCAGTCGCTGTTTGTTTCTATTTACATTAAAATTCTTGCAGTTGTAGATGTGGTTTGCAGCAGATATGTCATTGCTGCACTGTTTGCCTCAGGTCTGTACAGCCAAGGTCCCTGGGAGCAGAGAGGAGCACAGGGAAGTCTCAGCCACATCCCTGGGTGGGATAAATGCGACATCCCAGTGATGCTTCCCAGCTCCCTGGGAACGTGATGTGTTGTCACCTCCACAGAAGGACTCCCAGACACAAACTGAATGGTGTTGCTACACTCTTCTTATGGATTTTATCTTTTTTTTTAAATTATTGAAGAAAAAAATAGGTGAAAGAGAAAGGATTCTGACAGAGGCACTGTCCCTTTTCCAGAGCCTGATGGATAGAAATAGATGCTGCTATTGAGAAAATTGAGATGGGAGTAAGAGGAGGTTTCCATTCATCTTTGATCAGCCCATTATGAAATTCTCACTTGCTTAAGTCCTGCAAACAAATAGCAGAGATCTAAAATGGAATCAGATAAACTCCTGCATGTTCTGACACATCTCAGCTGCCCAGAGAGGGGAGAGAGTAAATGGGGGGTGGGAGTAGTGAAGGATTATTTTAGCATTTTCTCTCTCTAGGACTGAATATTTGTGCCTGTCCCTGCTCATTTGCCTCTAGCAGAGTCGGTGGACAAGGAGAGAGATGATGAAGATTTACAGCTGTTTGAAGGGGAAAAAGAATCAGGGCAAAGGCAGAGAAGCCCTTGCTGTTCACACACTCCTGGGGACTATTTTTTTCTCTTTGTTTTGATTCTTTACTTAAGAGTTCATCAATGTTTAAATACACAGAGAGACCTTTCTCATAGGACAAGAGTGGCTGTGAAGAAAAAGAGGAAAAAAGCACTTTTATTTTAGATGTCATCTCCAAGCAGTGTATAAGATTTACACTGGTTGGATTGTTAAAAGTGCTTCATTTAGTCTGTGCTCAAAACCATGCAGACTCCAGCACAGCTTTAGCATGTCCTTGTCTCTCAGGGCAAGGACACTCAGGAATTCAGACCTAAAAACAGAAATAAAAATTAGGTAAAACCTTTGTTATTCGTTCACTTTCTAACATGAATTTTGGTAGCCACTAAGATCACACAGATCCTACTAATCTTAGGACATCAGGAAAGCTCATTGTTCTCAGAAGAAACAGCAGAGCTTTATGAAGCACTTACTTATCTACTGTTATTTTATTGCTGATTCCCAACCACCCATTTTTCTCAGTTAGTTACATTATATTCACCCTGGTAGCATCAAAATGCCTCATAGTCTTTAAAGTATTTATCCTGACTCTTCCTTATCATTAATATATTGCTTTTCTCATGCAAATGAAGTGCTTTTCTGCCCTTGATAAGACGAGGGACTTGAGGCCATGATTTGAATATCCACCTGTGGGTGAGTGGCCCAGGTTCACCTGCACTGATGTGAAATTATTGCTTCATTTCATTTCCACCTTGCTGCAAATCTCCACTTTGCAATGCAGACTGACAAAGCTGGTGTACTCCAGGACATTACTACCTCTAATTCCAATTGGAATCAAAATTCCTTGTAAGTAGCCATTTTCATGTAACATGACAGAATATGAGGACTTGAGATAACAGGTAAATAAATATCTCTGAATTTCTCCACTAAGCAAGCAAGTTAAGGAGCCTCTAACAAAGGTGGAAACAGAACAGACTCTAAACCTTGTATTTCACCTTGCACCTGGTTCATTTTATTGTGTTTTCTGCAGCAAAATAAGTGAAGTAGATAGGTATATCTGTTGATTTTAAGACAGATGTTTTCCTTGTGTATTTTTTCATCATAGTTCTATCTTAGGAAAAAAGCCCCAAACACATATTATAATTCTTTATTCAGCATTCAGGAGGAGGTGTGTAACTTGCCTGGAAAAGGAACAAATTTAGGATGAAAATGGGGAAACATGAATCAAAACCAGAGGGAGTGGCTGCTTTCTTGGAAAGTTTGTCACAGTTGTGCTGGGTTTCAAACAGAAGCCCAGGAAATAGAGATCCTGCAGAGATTGCAGAAGATGTTGGAGGTGCTCTGACATGGCAAAACCCAGGACAAGGCAGAGACACACTCATGGCACAGCAAAATCTCTTTTAAACAATAAACCAGAACAGTAAATTTTCAGCATTTTTACTTCCACCCCCAGGCAAGGGAAAATATCTCCATTATACAGAAGAGCAAATAGAGGCAATCTCAAGGAGACCTTTTACAGAAGCAGCTGCAAAGTGTTGTGGAAAGAAGGGCTGGGGTTCTGAGCTTTTGGGACCAGGGAGACAGCTCAGTTCAGCAAGAGGGAAAGCAGCAATACCTTTATTTGAGCTCTCCTGTTTGTGGGCTGCAGGGAAAGTGTTATTTCTCCTTCATCAAAAGAGTCTGAAGCCTCACATAAGGCGTCTTCAGTTATGCCCCAGTGGAGAACAGGTAAAGTGCAGGACAGATATGGACCTGCTGCAGTGAATCCAGAGGAGACCACAGAGATGCTCTGAGGCCTGGAGCCTCTCTGCTCTGAGGAAGGGCTGAGGGAAATCTCACATCTTTCAACCTACCACTGTATTGCCCACCTTCTCTTGGACTGCATGCAGAAATATGGACCATTAACAGAACACCTTGTGTCAGAAGAGACCCAGAAGTCTCAGAATTCTAATAAAGGGCCTGATGAAGAACAAAGAGATGTTGCAAATGCAGAAATACCAGCCCTGAGTTATGAAGTCCCTGCAGTGCATCCTGCCTGGCTTTCAGCTCCTGGTGACCATCAGCAGTGACACATCCCAAGCACTCCAGCCCCTGACACACCAGTGTGGGGTTTCCTTACCCTCCTATTTATGGCATGAGAGCACAGACACAAAGACACATTCCCACCAGAGACCAGCCTTCCAAAGTATCTGCCTATGCAGATCCAGAAGAGATCTGAGCCTCATCCCTGGTATTTTATTTCAAGTGTCTTTTCTGTAACTCCTTCCTCTGTAGGTTAATGAAGACTTAAGCACTCCGTCTCAGCAGCACTGATGTAAAACGGCTGCTTATTGCCTGTTCCATCTCACTGACTTTTATTGTGATACTTAAACCAAAATGGTGAACTATTACACTTCATAGCCTGAAAATAAAAGCAGAATGTTAAAAAGCAGAGGCTATAACCTCTGATCCAGTCAAAATTGCTCTAAACAGCTAAGGCTCATAATCTTGAGACAACTCAGCTCCATGGGGACAGGGAAAGGCATGGATTATCATCCACAGCATAGGAGGGACTTTAATTGTAATGCTACAATTTTTATTCTTGCCGTGCTCAAAGATAACAGGAGAAATCCTAAGACAGTGTGTGAAACAGCTCAGCTCCATTGACTCCAGTGGAGCTAATCCAGTTTACACCAGTGGGAATTTAGGCCATTTGCTAGAAGGCTTGAATAATCTGCAGCAAATAGGAGATAATGGTTCTCCTTTTCTTTGGACCACATTAAGAAGCCACTGAGGTGATAGCAGCCAATTTTCCCTGTTTCCAAAGGCCCACCTCTTCTGCAAATCATTACAACTACAAACACTGCATTTCCAATTCTGCACTTTACAGGAGCCACTTGGGCAGTACAAAATCCATTTTTAGAGCCAGGAGGTCCTGGGGTCAGATCCACAGTGGCTTGGGCACAGGAATCAAATAGGAAAAGGGAGAGGATTGGCTCTCAGTCACATTTTCAACTTCCTGATCTTGGGGAAAGCCAGAGGCCAGTTGAAACTGGCTCAGCTCAGAGGAGGGAAGGGACTGTTTTGCTGTAACCTCACTCCTTACACACACACACAAGTATGTTCTGTTAATTTTGATATAACATTGTTTTTAAGGGCCTACCTTAGATATATCCAAGTTAGCCAAGATGGATTTAAGTTCCGTATTCCAACACACTTCCCACCCAGGCACTGGAAATCATTATTGAACCAAAACAGCCTTGGTGGACATCTCTAGTAACAGAAATTTACCAAGTGGTTGCACATTTCTTATGGAGAACCCCCATGGGTAAAGGTGATGCTACTCAGAATTTCTGGTATTACACGGAGTGAAAATTCAACGTGCTTAAGTTGCAAAGATGAAATAGTTCGAGGGATTTCTGCTTTGGCCCAAAGTACGTAAAATTGGTGCATTCTGACAAAAGGAGGCTGTTCATGTGCAACCTGTAGACACTTCAGAGCTCGTCTTTCTGCTTTTGGTTTCCTCCCTGGTGAATCTGAGCAGGTTGTTGAAAGCCCGTACCTTTGAGGGAATTAGTAAAGAGAAAAGGCTTATAAAACAATCTGCAAAATTAGACATGACAGCCATTCAGGAAGTCCCTGTTCCCCTAAACCAAGTCTACTACAACAGGGAGGTGTTTGGGATTGGAACAAAGTCCCAGGGCCCTCTGCTAGACCGTGGCCAGGGCCCTGGAGTAACAACAGAGAAGACTGGCTCCCATAGAGAACATCTTTTCAAGCAACCCTGGATTAATGGGACACTGGGAATTTATCCAGCACTAAGTAAAATAACAGAGATAAGATTTTTAAGTGACTCACTGTTTGGAGAGTCTTTTGGGGTACACAAGTCAAGACACCTTAATCTGTTAAGGAGCATAGGAGGGACCTGACTTCCAAGAAGAAGCAGATTTAAGGATAACAGATTTACATATCAGGTTCTTTAAAAGCTGCCTCAAGGTAGGAAATAAAATGACGCAAAATAGGTACTACCAAGGCAACCTGCTGTCTATATTTGCTATTGAAAAATCTTCTTTAAGATCAGTAGAATCCGAAGCAATTCATTTCTGCACACAGAAGATCTGAGGATGTTCTTGCTAGAGGAAGCTGAAGGTGCAAAGGGCTTGAAAGTGTTCAAATAGGGGTTGGAAAACCTCTTGGACAAAAAATACCCCCTGAGGTTTTTAGAAATACATGCTCAACAATTAAAAAAAAAAAAAAAAGGAAAAATGTAACAAAATTAAACATTGTATGGTAGATAAAGATAACATTTATAACTCAAGAAGCATCTGAGTCATCAGATCCTGGGAGAGTTCTGTGGGGAAGCATCTCCATATGTCTGATCAGTTCTCCCATGCTCCCTTAAACTCCTGCTATCCATCCACATTAGGAGAGGATATGGGGCTAAGCAGGCCGTGGTCTTAATCAGTGCAGATGTTTTCCTATCCTAGTGTTCATATGTCTGAACACCTTTATGGAGGTAAGAATTTATAGAGCTCCTGATAACTGTGAAGATGGCACTGGTCTGTACCTGGTACTTTCTTTCTAGACTTTGCAATGATCACAGGTTTTTTTCTACTTTAAAAAGTAGCAAGATTTTAAGGAACTCAGTCCAGCAACTTGGCCTGTCAAATGCAGGGAAAAAAAAAAGGCTTTGGAAATACCTAAAAATAGATGCCATGAAGGAAATAAAGCAGTTTGAGGTAACACAGTAGCAGCTTTACCTCTATGAAACAGCAAAGAGAGATCTAACCAATACATCATAGCTCTGTAGCTCCCATTCCCAGGGGCTGATCACCCCTAAATCTTCACAGCATCCCCAGGGGACAGCGGAGCACTATTATTCCTTTTTCAGAACCAAAGAAGCGAAGCACAAGTAGAATAAGCCATTTACCCAAGGTCCCACAGGAAGCCTGCAGTGCACTGCAGCATTAAAACTGAGAGTCCTTATTCTTGGACAAATGCTGGTGCCCCGAGGCCAGCCGGGCTCTCGGCAGCAGAGTCCAGCTCAGCCCTGGCTGAATTGCTTTGCTTCCCCCTCTTTGGAGGCGTCCCCGGCTGCGCCGAGTGTTCTGTGACCTGCTGCCTCTCCAGCCACGGCTCAAAGCCAAGGGAATTCAGTTCCCCTCTTGAAATCCACTCTCTCTCTCATGATAATGAGCACTTTAATCCATCAGGAAAATGTAGAGCTTCTTGGCGCCGCTTTTTATTCCTGATCTGTGTTTTCTCTCTCTCTCTTTTAGGTTAATTTATCTGATTACATGCAATGCACTGCGACCGTGTTAAGGTACCAGTCGAGTTTCCACTTGGAGGCTTGGAGGAAAGATTACCATTAAAACGTGACTTCCATCCACTCAGCTGAAATTACTATTGATTGCCAAAGAAAAATATTTGTGCTGTGAAGCTGGGAGCTATGATGTTGAACCGTATTAACATAATGTTAGCATAGCTACGGGTGTTTAGTGGCACGCAATCAGATTTGAAATGAACGTTGATTATAGATTGAGATTAATGTTCACATATTCATAGGAACACAATGAAAAGAGCAATTTCCTTTCTACTACAGATCAATGGTTTCCCCATTCAATTATACAGCTGTAATAATTGCATTATGCGGAAATATTTCTTAATGGCTTATTTCGTTCTTTCTGTTTGCCTGTGTGTGAGTGTGTGTGTGTGTGTCAGACAGACAGAAAGAAAGCTCTTGTGGACTTGTACTCATGCATGCATGTGTGAAATCTTTTGTTGGTGGCACTTGCCAAAGCCTGCATCCAATGCAAAGTACTTTAATTACTAGTGCAAATACGTAATCTTTGGCTGAGCTAATAATCTCTTGGCATTTTCCCACTATTCTCTTTATTCCCCAGCAGAGCCCTCAGATTCCTCTGCTTGTTTAAGATTTTAACATCTGGATCCCTCTGCACAGCAGAGGAGATCTGTGAATCCCCAGCATTGCCCCAAACGGCACCACCACAGCCAGAGACACCTTGCTGGGTTCATGCTGGTCGGTGCCACTGGTTTAGCACTAATAGGAGCTGGAGTTTTGGGAGCATTGCGGGCTGGCACAGCTGAAACTCCTTATTTTCTTACTGCTGTCCATCCACTCACAGCAAAAGCAAAAGAGTAGTTAAGCAAAATAATTTCTTATGAGCTTCCAACTTTGTTCTTATCCCTCAGGGATCTGGGCTCAAATTAAAAATGAGACCTTGAATAGTGAAGGCACATCTGCAGAAACAGGGAACAAATACAAGACATCCTATTTTATCTTATAATCTAGGCAAGACAGGACATCTTCTGAAGAGAAATCTGGTAGTGAATGGAGACTAACCTCAAAAGCACCTAAGGGATGAGGGTAGAAGAACCTTCTATTTCTATTTCACTGCAATGCTGTTTTTCTCATTTTCATCAGAAATAAAAGTTATTCTTATTCTTTCGTTTAGATAAAGCATATTAGCTCAGATGTACTCTCCTTCTAGGAAGGGACCACCTTCATTTCCTAGTTTGGTGAGTCAGCAGCCCAGAGGAGAAGAACATGTCTTACAAGAGAACAGATGTACCTTCCTGGAGGGGTTCGTATGGTGGTGTGAAAGAAGAAGTTTTGCACAGGAAAAAGCCACATCCTCCAGAGAAAGTCAAGTGGTAAGAAAATAAAAGAATAATATCAGGAGCTGATGGAGCAGCTTACAGTACATTACTTGGCTCAGCTTTAGGGGATGTCCTGTCATTGAACCTTTTGACTTCAGATGACTTGAAAACATCCCTGCAGAGATATTTTGCTGGACAGCAGTGCTGCCTGCAATGCCTGTGCAGAAGCACATTCTCCAAGCCACCTCTCCACGGAGGCCTGCAACATTTCCAAGCTCTGTATCAGACACATCCTACAGATCATATTGCTGGCAATGATCAAAACCAGCAGGACAATAAAAAAATTCCTAAGGCACACTTGAGCACTGCATTTCAGAGGCTGTTCAACTTTGGGGCTGAGGGTGTTCTGGCTGTACATCGTTTCTGCTGACTCTGCTCTTGGCACTAGCAGGAGTTTTGAGAAGTTGTACCAGTTGTCATGTGAGAGCTGCACCGTGTATTTAAACTGTCTTGACTTCCCTAGGAGAGTTCATTCTTTTCTCTGTGGAAAAAGTTTCTGTGCTGCAACACAGCACAAAGCTATTCCTCAAGCTATAAATGGATTATTACATTTGCCTTACATTGCAAAGTCATTGAGGTAAAGAATTAATTTTTGTAGGTTTTTTTTTCCTTTTATTTTCTCCCCAGAGCATCCAGAAAAAAAGACACCACATTTTGTTATATTCTACATTTCACTCCACATTGTAGGAGAGCAACACAAACTGTGGGCAGCTCAGAAGCAGGATTCAAAGACAGATGTCAAACCAGTTTTAGCTGCTTTTGAAGAAAACTCCACCTCAACTTGATTTGTGGAAGGAATTACTAGACAGGGCTTACAAGAACTGCAGAGTCACTATTCCCCTTGTGATGCTGAGTCATCAGACGGTAACAAGAGAGCGAGAATGAGGCAACATGACCCACTCCTTCAGCATTTAACTGCCCCCCTTTTTCCGCTTTCCTCAAAGTTTCACATCTCTGTTCACATGCCTCAGTTATTCAGAAGTCACATGGAGGGACAGGCATGTTTCAGCTCTCACGTGCAGTTTTGCTTCTGAGACAGTAGAGTTTCCAAAAACGTGGTGCATTTGAAGCGTCTTGCCTGGAGGAGAAATAGATGGAAGTAATCACTGCTTTTATTAAACTAAGTATGTGGGCTTTTGGGAAGTGGGATAAGAGGAGATAAAAGAATGGAGAATGTGGAAAAAACAAAATAAGTTTGATAAATCCCAGTGAACAGAACACAGAATTCAAAGGCTATGATGTTTAAGATTTTGAAAACTTAGCAATTTTCAGAGCATATTTCTGAGACCTGTAGGGGAACTTTGTTTTCTGAAAAGACATTTTAGTTTTCCAACTTTTCATTTAACAGAATAACAAATTGTTAAGTCTCTTCTGAAGGACTGGGTTATCTTTTTGTGCTTCAGTCACTCCCAACAATATGGTTCATTCTCTCCTGGCTGACACCCACTTGAAAAATAGCAAATACTTCTGCTTGTCTGCTACTGTAATTTACCATGAGTGTTCAAGGCAGATATTCTTCAGCATTCCTTAGGAAGAAAATTATTATGTAAATTATTAGATCACAAAGGCAGCAAAAGCTGAAAAGAGCCTAATATGTCTTTATAAATAAATTGCTGAAGAGAATCACAATACAGACAACTAACAGAGGACAGAAAAGGTGAGCATTTAAAAATCTTCCATTTAAAAATTTAAAAATCTGTCCCAGACTTCCCTTGGAAGGCCCTCGGACCTCTTTAGAAACCTACAGAGGGCTTCATCTCACCTGACTCCAGACAGCTCTAGTGTGGGCAACGGTGTGATCCAGTCATCCATGATTCATTTGTGGCTGAGTCAATGGAGAGAAGCAGGGATTTGTAAATCATGATTAATGACCAATTTTTGTCAAGCACATCAAGACAAATGAATTGTTCTTCAGAACTGTTAACCGTTAACCATGGTCTGTAGGAGAACTTAAACAACTGACTCATATGAAGGTGTTTAGACATTTCCATTTTACGCATCTGCAGTGAAAGTTTGGAAAACGTGAATCTCAACTTTTCTTAAATAACACAAAAAATAGAAAAGTCTGGGTATTTGTATCAGCACAGATGACAGTAACAATTTTTTCTTATCAAAAAATATCTGAATGTTTAAAATTATAATAACATTTAGTTGTTGTTATAATTTTAAACATTCAGATATTGTTCAGTTGTTGTTATAATTAGCATCTCTTTCTTCTCTTTGGCAAAAAAATAAGCAGAATCTGCTAGACGCTTGTTCAACCACAGGTTAATCTGAAATCACATCTTACTAGGTGGGAAAAATAAAGAAAGGTTTTGTTCACCAGCTTATTTTCTACAGATTTCCTGAGTAGCCTATAATTTGGCCTAGCACTATACCTTGTAAATGTGGAAGCACATGGCATGACCTTCTACTCCTAATGGCCTTCAAGAAGCTGAAGTTGGATTATTTGGGGTCATGGGTAGCAACTTAGAAGTCATAGGTCAAATTCAAAACCATATTACATCTCTAGAAAAAATAACCTTTCCAATAGCTTATGGCATGACCTCTCGCTCTGGTAAGTCTGTGAGGGGCTCTTGTCCTCCATTCACACATTCATGTATTCAAAACCTCCTCCTGAAATATGAAGAAAAAGTTCTTTCACCTTGATTGCTACGGTAGAATGCTTCTTTTTTTCCTTTCCTTAAAGATAATTGTGGTTTTAGAAAAACTATTCATATTAAATACTTTTACAGGAAAGCTGATTTTAATCATATGCATGAGTTCCACCAGTGCTGCTCCACAGAGTCCAATGGAAATATCACACGACATCAAATAAGTAGATTTTCCCCTTTTGGGGACAGATACACTTTTAAGATAGGCATTGATATCCAATAAGTGTCTTAATTTATGACATGTTTAATTTTGTGCATGACTACTACAGACGCCTTTGCAGAGGAGTGAAAATCCATGTTTTAATATTCTATACTCACAAGCTTTGTTCATTGTTAGATTCTGGCTTTTGCAGGTGTACAAGTGTTCATGGCTGCTCAGAGCAGCATCATCACAGTGAAAATTAATATTCAGCTATCAGTGAGGCAGGCAGAGGGGCCAAAAGTTCTGGAGATACACTGGAACCCAATTTGTGTCTATCCATTTGCTTACCCTGAAGCAAATTTCTCAGCAAAGTAGACCTGCCTTCCTTGGGACAACATCCTCAAGCAAACAGTGATGAAGTTTCTTTCTGCCCACTGTCTCAGTCCCTTCAGGAAACAACATTAATTCGTTGTTCTCTACAGCACCACAAGAAGAGCTTGGCCAGTGCCAACTGCATTTATATTTACAAAAGTAACAAGAAGAATGGTGACAAAATGAAAGTAGAAGGAGTTTGAACAAAAAGACTTTAAAAAAGTGTTTATATTGTCTAACACTGTTATACAGGCAAATACAGTTTGTCATGTCTCTGAAACACCAATATGTTCCCAGAGCAGTAATATGTGATATCAGATATCAATATTTTAACAGTACTTCAAAGAACAACTAAAAAAATCTACCAGTGTTCATAGATGTTACCTGTCAGAAAATAAGTCAGTTTATAACTTGAGCTTCTCCTAGCTTAAGCTGGGAAGCTGATGGGAGAATTGTAATTCTCAGTTGTGTGTAGTATTTTGCATGTCTTTAGGAGACGACCAAGCAAAACTTGTGAATCTGTGTCTTGTGAAAGTTGAGTTATTTTCAAACGGAGTGTAAACACAGCACATTTGAGGAAGTGAATCTCTATTTGCATCAAAGGCAAAGCATTTTTTGTTTGAGTGGGAGAAATATATTGTCTAATTTTTTTTTTTTGAGGTACATCTAAAAATGGTGCTAGGAGCTGCATCTGCTGAGGAAGCTGGCATCCAAGGGAATTTGTCTTCTGTGCTCCTGGTTGGAGCTGAATTTCATCTTTCAGACTCACTGCTAAAGCATGTTGAAACACTTGTCTCTCCCATGGGTTAACAAAAGTCTATAAATTTGAGAATTCGGCGTATATCACACTGGATTCATTACTGAACCACTGTTAACCAGAATGCCTTGTGTAGGGACGCCCATGAGGTAGTTCTGTATTTTTCTCTTTACTGTTTTTTAGCTTTCTATTTTACAGTCTTTACCCTTCATATGACATGCTAGCAGGAAAACTTACTATTTGGAAAATTGCAACCTGTTTTTAAGGACGTGTGTGCTGTAGCACGCTCTGCTAACGTGGCTCACAGCTCTGCTGCTGCTCCTTTGCACCGATATCCTCTGCCCCTTGGTCTGGGTAGTCAAAGCCTCAGTGTCAGCTGTTTTTGTGTTATGCTGATAAAACAAATCCACATCTTTCTTGTATCCACAATAAGAAACAAAAGGCAGGTTCCTTTTCTGGGCACGTTTTTCCACCAAGCTCTGCTAGTTTCCCTCTCAGTGGAAGAACACAATTAGGAACTCCTGATTTGTAGGTTGACTGAAGGGAACCTGCCTCTTCCTGTGGCTCAGAGCAGGGAAAGGACTTGGGAAGCACAGCTGTACAAGTCTGTGGGACTGCTACAGTGCTTAGGGGTAAGTGCAGATAGTTTTTGGTTTGCATGGTTTGGAAAAGCCATGCTGAACAGTGTTTTGCAGGAAATCCCAAGCCTGCACCCAGACGAAGACAGACTATGGCTTTTTACCGCCATTTTTGCATTCCTAGAATGAGGAACAGAGCCCTGACGGGAAAGAGGATGAAAAATTCAAGTAAGAGACTTTACATCAGGCTGAAACTTTCATCATCACTGGTTAGCATTACGAGAAAGCAACCCTTGTGCTGGGTAGTACCTTGTAACTGGAAGGGCTTATATGTCACGCTACATTGAAATACGCAAACACTTTTCACCTCAGCTCAGTAAATTCTTGGCATCAATCACAACCGCCTCCTTCTTCACCTGAAGTGGTTTACACAAAACTGCCCATAATTCACTCTTTCTGAGGTTCACTGGCTCAATGAACCAAATCAAACCATTCCTGCAGGTTGCAGCAGGCTCACTGCTCCTCTCCTCCCCCTCACTGTGGGCAGCAGGAGGTGAGTAGAACAGCACTTGCACACCCCATCAGTGTGAATTGGCCTCAGTCTTCATTTTGCATTTGAAATTCTAGATTCACCCTCTTCCCTTTGCCCAGCAGCATCCCCCCCGCTGGGTCAAAGCCATGCCAGATGTTGCTTTGTTCCTTTATAGCAATATTGCTGCTGCCCTCTGTGTGCAGATGTTGGGCTCAGAATTGTCAGCATCAAACCCCTTTCAACATTTTATTTTCCCCTGCAAAGTCCCTCCTATCTTCCCCATCCAATATGCAGTTACCCAAACCCATGCTGAGTCCTCAGGATCCATGGATCAAAGAGAGTGTTGTAGTACAGACTGCTGTGCTAGCACAGGCTTCTGCATAGTTCAGCTTCTTGCTGCAGTGGCCAGGCCCTCTTATGTTGGAAATTTCATCTTCCAGTTGCAAAAGGCAGGAACTGGAAAGCTCCAGAGCCTCCTTACCCAGCAGAGAGGTAAAAGAGAATGAGTTCTGTGACTGTCTAGCTGTGGGCCAAGGATTTCTTAGAGCAAAGCATCAAAGCAGAGGGCTGAGTTGTAATATGAGGGGGTATTGAGGAGCAAGAGGATATTCTACTTTCCCTCCTTCCTTCCTTCCTTCCTTCCTGGGGATTCCTGGCAGTTAAGCTGAGCTTAGAAACATGGAAAGATCAGGAAGCTATTTGGGTGGATGAGGCCTCTGGCACGTACGCTTCAGTCTGGTGAGCATCTCGGTGAGTGCTTTGCAGTGTGGGTGGTTCCATGCTGAGATCAACAAGTCTTCCAACCCTTAGTGCTATTCTGGCTCAGATGGAAGCCCCCATCTACTATTATCCTCAAGAATCTCCTGCATAGCAGGATCACCCTTGGATGTGAAGCTACGGCTGATCAGATGTTACTAGCTCTTCTTCAGTAGGTGGAAAACAAGAGGCTTATTGAGAGTGGAAAACTCCTTCCTGAAGACTGTATCACCATCTTGAGGGTGGGAAGCCAAAAAAAAAGCAAGGCAAAGAGCAGATACATCAGTCCTTACTGCACCCAAAGAACAGCCTTGGTTTACAAGTGAAAATGAAATTTATGTTATCAGCCTGCTCCTTTAATGATCGTTTGCTGACGATGCAAACCCATCACTTAATGGAGTATGACTGGCAATCCCCACTGAAGAAAGAGCTCTGATTGGAAAAGCAGAGTTTGATTCAGGTCAGGCTTGAGGTACGCACCCAAAATACTGAAGGCACTGAGAAGAGGATCAGCACAGAGAGAGGCACTTGCAAGTAATTTAATCAATTAATTTAGCCTGTTTCTTTTTCTCTTTGCTTGCAAAGTGTTCACAGGCTGATTACAATTTCTCCAAATTTATTTCTTATTCAAATTTACTCAATGGTATCTTTTGCACTTTTAAATATAAATAATATTGACTGATTACAAACAATTCTCTGTGAGGACATGCTGTTCAGTATGCAAAATATGGTCTGATTTAGCTGATGGCTTGGTCACATGGATCACACAGCATCATTTCTCCTCTACAAGTGACTGCTATAGATCTTGCAAGTCAGGAAGAAAATCAGAATTTCTCAGTGGTACAGACACTAAGGGAATAGGATCTGATAAACAGGTTAAGTGAGTTAGAAACTTGGAGCATCCTAGAGGAAAAATCAGCCTTCCTGAGATTTGCTGGCTGTGTGTAGAACTTATATTTAACTTTCTTTCCTTCCCTATCTCAGACAGTGGCCTACAGCAGAGAGACAGAAAGGCCCTTTAATCTTTGTATAGCCTAACTAGTTCCAAATCTTTCAAAACTGCAGAATGGAAACTGAGGGCAAGAGAAGGAACATACAGGATGCAGCCAAATCTTGGATTTACCTTTTTGCTGTCCAACCAGCATGTTCTCAGCCACAGTGGAAAGGATTCTGCTTTGCTGTTACTACAAGCCAACAGCAAATTTTCTACAGCCTGGTGGAAACAAAAACACACACAAGAATTGTGGCTAAATGAGAGACTAAATGTCATCTCAGTGCTTGTTCTGAGCTGAGGAATTTTACACCAAAACCATTCCCTCAGGTCCTTGAAGTCAGTGTCTAGTTCAAAAAGCATGGACAAGTGGAAGTCACATGCCAGGACATGGAAAGGTGCAGCTGCTGATTCCCCAGTGCAGGGAGTGCTATGAAAGGGTTAAATCACCATTTGTCAGGAAAGACATGCACTGAATTAATGCCACTTTGTGGTCAACCCATGGCCCAGACAATCTCCCAAGCTTCTTTCCAGTTCTTTCTTCAGGACTGGTCACAACAAAACAAAACAGATTCCCAAATCCACCTTGCCCAGGTCCTGCCCAAAATCCAATTTGTTCCAGGCTTCCACCTCCTGAGACTCTTCCAAAAAGAGGATAACCCAAGTGACTTTTGAATGCAGCCACTTGTAGTTCATGGTTTACCCGGTTCCGTGCAAGTGAAAGTCAATTACCTCAAATATTTGCATGGCACGACACCAGGAAAAGGGGGGAGTGCAGATCATGCAAATCAAACTGATACCCAGCCAAGTCTGCAGTGTCATTTCATCTCATGCAGCATCACCAAGGCCTAAGCAGAGGCTGGTCTGGCCTAATCTGCCATGCAGGACTGGAATTAGAGTGAAGCATGGGGTAAGTGTGGAAGAGCAGCCCTGAGGGGCCCTGCAGAGCCATGTGGGACTGGCTGCACAGCCCTGCCTGCGCGGGGGAGCCTCGGGGGCGTTCTGCTCACTGCAGGGCTGTTCTTTAACTTCACATTAAAGCCAGATTTAGCAACACAAACAATATGATGGTGTCATATGGCAAAAAGCTCAGGAGCTGTGAATCCATAGTGTTATTACCAGGACAGGGGTATTTCAAAGCAGCTGTTAAGGTGTAGGAGTGTGTACATGCATGGAAATCCAAGTAGAATTCTGAATGGTAAGAAACACGCTTTCTCTTCTAAAAATGCACCTCCCACCCCCATTTGTTTGCCATTTCACCCTATTGTCACATTCTACTTCTTCCACTACTTTCACCTTCCAAAGAAAGCAAACATGTCCCATTTCTAGCAAAATGCTTATTCAGTGCCCGTGTTCCCAGGGCTAATGGCTTTCTCAGATGGAAGATGTTGTGCTAGGCAGGAACCAAATGAAAAAAATAAACAATTAATGGGCAGGATTCATTGTTTTTTACATGCCTTAATATTTGACTTTCCAGATTGGCAGCACCATGGGAAACCCAACACTGGGATAAAGAGCAGTGCATATGGTTAATGTGGGGGACAAATTTTGAAGCTTTTATTGAGGTAAGTGAGAGCTGAGAG